>VXBJ01006133.1:0-292725 GCA_013400055.1 Nycticryphes semicollaris
AATGGAAAAATAAGGTTCTTTAGAGTCTTCCAGCATTCACAGACACGGCAAAAGTCTTTCCAAAAGTGTGAAGTTACAGACTTCCCTGTCTCTGTGTAGGTAGAGTAGAGTGCTGGCGTTTCCCCTATGACTTCTTCAATGAGGGAGTTAAATACCAGTTCTCAGGCATATGCAGTAGTAAAAATTGCTTCCTATAAAATCTATTTTTTTTGAGAACAGAGTGTAACCATTTGGACAGAGAAAAATGGAAACAGATGATTGTTGTGAACAGAGCCCCAGCAGACTTGATATTTGAACAGTTCTTCATGGGAAAATTTGTTTGCTTTCTGGCACTTCAGAAAATAGGAGGAGGCAGTGTTTCTCTCTGCTGTTCGTATGGCATTTCAGGTAAACCAAACTTTTGAGGCTGCACTCTTGGCCTCATTCATGGAGTGAGTGAGATACGCTGTGGGGAGCCTCAGTGAAGAGTGGCCCCAACTAACTGGCAGCCTCTGACCTGCAGGAATCACAAATTAGACAACAATCCATTCTTCATGCCCACTAGGAACTAGGTTTTTCTGCTGACGGTCTGTAACACAGTACAGGAGGTGAAAAGTGTGGGCCATGTCCCTTGGCCACCTCGGTGCAGTGGCTGAGTTGGTCCTGCTCAGCTGACGTTAGTTACAGCAGCTTCCCTGTAGGAATTTCTTCATTACAGAGCTCAGCAGCCTCTCCTGTCCTTGTCCTTTCCAGTTGCAGGCTCTGTTACACTTCCTGGGGTGCAAAGAGTCCCAGATGAGCTCAGCTTGACTATTCTAGCGTTGGGCAGTTTATTCTGGGGGCTTCCCTCCCCTTTTTGGCCTTTGTACAATTAGGTGGTGGGAAAAAGAGGATGTAGTGGGATTTCGAGTGTTTCCATGTGCAATGAGTTCTGCTTTGAGGAAAAAGACTGTGATGGCCATGAGGCTTCCTGTTCCAAAAGTCAGAAATAAACACTCAGTGAAGCTGTGGTTTTCCTCTCCACTGTCTATGTACTCACCTGTATCTATGGCATAGACTTTTATGTAGGGTAAGTGCTTTGATGTTAATGGCTTTCTATATAACATAAGCCTATTTGGTGTCATCAGTACATTATTATGTTAATTTATTTCAACCAACCCACATGTCTTCCTTTTCTTTTTTTTTCCCCAGAGTGACCGACTACTCATTAAAGGTGGAAGAATTATCAATGATGACCACTCCTTCTATGCAGACATATACCTTGAAGATGGACTTATAAAGTTGGTTTTTAAAATACTGAACTTTTTTTGCATGCCTGTTAGTATAGACTACTGTGATTTCTTGATGGTACTGACCTACAGTCTTGCAGCCAGCATCTCAGTTACCGCTAGAGGTGGGACCAGAGCAGAGGAGTGTTTAATTATGACAATCTGCCATTTTATCTCTTCTAAGATTAGATAAGTAGAAAATTTCTTTATTGTAAGCTGATGGTATTTGCTTTTCAAGCTGTCTAGTCCTAGTTTCTTCCAACACAGTGAAGGCAAGTTGGCTCTCTCAAGACAGTGGATATTTTTGAGTCCTTTTATGACAGAAGGCTTATTACAGCTTTTTTCCCCACACCTAGCTGGGGTGGATGGAGCCATGCTCTGAAGGATTGCATGGCACAGAAATATACCTCGTGTTGCACAGCTTAGTGGAGATGGGGATCTCTAGTTTTGCAAAGCTACATAGTGTATACAAGCACTCTGACGTCTACAAAAGTCAAAGCCTTTTCCTTGGCTGCTAAACATTTCCACTAGTGACCTAACAAGTTTGGTCTCCAGAGGCTAAGTTTGAATGCACAGAAACATAATTATGGTTATCTGCTAAATAATTCATTGCCCACTTGTTTTCAGAGCTCCTTTTCGTTAGAATATACCATCAGATTAAAAGTCCAATTCTTTATACGTCTGTGGCTACTTACATTATTCATGATTCAGGTTATTATAACAGAAAAAATACTGAACGCTTTTATCCATGGACTGTGCAGTTTTCTTTTTAGTACTTCACTCTGCCTTTCCAGTTCTAGTGTTACATTGCAGAATCGAAAAAGGAGGATATTGGCTTAAGTGGAGAAGGCACAAAATTTTTCGTGTGTATCTTTTTTTTAATAGCAACAGTCAACCAAGTTGTGCTATCTTTGCTGGGTTTTTTAGCTGACTTTTTCTATGCTTTTGTTTGTTCAGATGCAAATTTCCTAATAACACTTCTAAGCATCAGAACTGATTTAACAACTAAGGGCGTGAGATGCTAACAGTCTGGAACTGCTCTGAATTTTTGGCCTTGATTCCAGAAATGCAACAGTGCGGGGTTGGCAGGTTGGCAATGCCAAGCTTTCAGCTGCCTTTGTTAAGTGTGTAGACTCCCTCTGAAATCCATGCATGGATGCATACCTCCAGAAAGTATCAGGTAGCTAGGATTAATAATGAATAGACAGGCAAGATCTTAGTTTTTAAAATGCCTTTGTCTTTACCCAAGGAGGGAAGTTTACTACGCGACACCCTGAGTTGTGCCTGGTTTCCTGGATTTAGGTGACCTGAGATTTTTCTTTGTAAACTGTACAAGAAGTCCTGCTCTCAAAAAGCAGCTAAATTGTGAGGGCAGCCTGGTGTGAGATGGGCTTGGGTCCTAACTGTGTTCATAAGATAAGTTCTGCAGTCTAGGAAAGCATTGTATTTTCTGGGATTAGTCTCTTTTAGGTTGTGCAGCTGGAACTGCCTATTCTGTCTGAATATTCAAAATGTTGCTCAAGACCCTTTGGAGCAGGACCTTGAACCTCAGGCATCCACGTTTCAGTTGATGCCCTAACTCTCCGGCTGCAGATCCTGCTGATAATACAGAATTCTTTCCACAGAATGGAGCAGACACCAAACCACTCAGCCCAGAACAAGCAGCAGTGTCCTGGTTTTCCTAGGATATAAAAGATCTGGGTTAATTTTCTTATTCTGCAGTGGAAACTGATTGGATAATAGAGAGCTGGGTTTCTCTTGCAGACTAATCAAATTAACAGCGTCGTTTAACGTTCACGTCCCTGCAGATTGTCCTGCAGAGAGGAATATAGATATAACCTTGAATGTGTTTGAACATTAGCTGTAGTTTGGAGGATGGTAGATGCTTTTTCCTACCCGTCAATGCCCAGACTGGCTCGCTAGGTACAAGGGAGCAATGCTGCATGTGGATTTTTCCTAGCTGAAACTTAAGCCCTGGGCATTTGGATGGCAGCTGAGAGGCAGTCTCTGGTATCTAAATACTAACATAGATATTTAGTAATTTAAATTGCCATTGACACGTAAATAATATATTTTGCCTACATCTACCCTGTCTTTGTTACCCACATGAGAAAATGAGCCCCGGTCGTTGTGCGAAGTGGCAGGTCACACAGCCTGGTGTCCTCTGCTCCCTCCCTGACAAGGGGAAGGGTTGGGTTGCTTTGGGCTGGAGGGGACTAACAGGTCTGCAGGGTGGGTGACTGGGGATGGGTTCTCCAGAGCTGGGCAGACGATGAGATAAGGTAGAGGAAGCCTCAGATGCCTAAAAGAGATTTGGGCTTGATAACGACAGAAATAACCCCACAGAGTCCTGTGGTGAGGTTTTCAGCTTTCTCAGGTTAAGCTTATGGAGAGTTGAAGCCCAGTGTTTCCATTTTGCTTTAATTGTCTCGTGTGTGGTGAAATTTACCAGCTTGTTCATCTGAAGCTTGCAGACAGCATCCTCTTTCTGTGAGTCTGAGTTGCTGGTACATCAGAAAACCAGCTCAATCATTTATACAGTGTCTAGAATACAGCTCTCAGTGGTTTTTTTTCATCCACGAGTAACTGAACCACATTCTTATTAACATACACTTAGCATTAATGGGTGAGCAATTCATGAATCCTGTCACATTATCTCTTACTCTGTGTTCCAGTCAGTCAGAATAAAAAATAACCTTGAATGCCAGTGAAGACCAGCCTTCTCCCAGCCTTGGTCTTGATTATCAGGGCAAGAGGTGAGACAGGCTCCTGACAGGTAATAGCACAGAATCATCCACCAAACCATTTGGTCCCATGTCACTTCAGCACAGATGACTTCAACTTTTGCTAAATAAGCTGTTACTCCACTGTACACTGAAAATTATGAGCAGTGAGTCATCAAAAAATCTTCACTACGCGCTTAGCGCTCTCACTTTATTAAAGTATGTGTCTTCATGAATAGGGAACTGGTAAATACTAATTGTGGAAGAAAACAAAAATTAATTGCTCTTACATTTTTGTGTAGGTTTTCTTTAATGTTATTTTCAGAAGGTGTGGTAGTTCTTAGAGTGCAATTCCCCTTTAGGCATACTTGAAACAGATTGGTGATGGTCAATTTTTAATTCCCAGTTCAGTTTTTTAGTCACACAAACGCTGTGCAAAGGTTTAGGATTGTTCTGATTAAAATATTGGGAGGGGATTCAACTAACGAAAATCAGTGCAACACCATTATTATATGTGGGACTGCCTAACCTCATACAAGCCTTCCATCTGTTCATGGATTGGAACGCCTTAGGTGAGTCAGATTTTAACAGCAGAGGAGCATCTTGCAACTTGTATGTGCAATTGGATGTGCTGGGCTGCTGCTGACCATTGCGTACATATCAGTTCCCGGTTTGTCATGGTGTCATTAGCACCCGGCACAGCTGTAAACAGGTTGTGACATGGTCCCCATGCTATACGTGTTGATGACTATTAGACACCAGACATGGAGCTGTATGGCTTCAAGCCATGCTATTATCAGCTCTCCTGAGCAAGCCTTTTTGGATTTGTTCGGCGCCGAGCACTGAGACGAGACCCCAGCTCAGGACGCTGGCGGGGGGTTGGCTCACCGAACAGCTCCGGTTCCCTCCAGCCAAAACCCAGGGCACCGGGGGGAGCCAAGCTGCTGGAGGTGACATTTCTCGTATGAAACGCACATGAAACAAATTCTCGACCTCTTGGGGCTGTTTATTAACTCTGCCGGGTTGGCCAAATTCCAATGTGAATAATTATCCCCGTTGTTTTCGCTGGTTTTAATTAACAGCTATATTCATTTTTGGTTCAGGCGTGTTGCGATTGGCTGTTAATCAGTGGCTGTGTTTGCTCTGTAGGTGGGAGCTACATTTTAACAGGGGAGAAACACATTCAGCAGCTCAGATGTCTGGGGTATTTGTTTAGCTGTGGATAGATGTTTTTTTATCCCAGACAAGAGGAAATTAAGACAAGGACTGTGTGTCTGTAATAGGAGATAACTAAGTGAACTTAAATTACCTCACAGTTATCCCTAAGCCCAAATATATTCCTGTGTAATGGTGCAGAGACATGGCTTCCAGACAGACCTGGACCTTTTTGTGTTTTGCACCATGCAAAGTAGACAATAAAAATGTGATGTGGCTTTAGAAGTTAAAGATTAATGTACTTGTGGTTGGGTTCATGAACGCTAAAAGCATTCTGACTGTAATTGTCTGCTCGATATCGGTGTTTAATCAGATTAATATTTTTAATAGTGAAAAAAATAAATCCTGTTTTGAAGAGCTGAAGATCGCAACAGTTAATTAACATTTTTTTTCCACACAGTTATGCAGAATGTTTCACTAAGTTTTAACTTTTAAGAGGAGGATGAATAATATGTGACATGGTAGATTTAAAGGTGTTTGGGTCTCTTAAATATGTATTTCTGTATCTTAGGATATTTAGATTTCTTTTTGAGGATAAATTTGCATTGCTTTGTTACAAAGTAATTATAAATCCTTTCTGATGTGCCTTGTGCTTCTACCATACATTTACAATTCCAGCTTGGAGTCATATTCAATCTATGTTTTTCTGTTTTCATTTAAGAACTTAACATACAAAACCAGAGCCTCCAGGAGAATGTGAACTGTATGTGTTTCTAATTGTTTAAAGATAGGAGTCATATGAGAAAAATAATCAGTTTTTAATGCTGGTGCACTAGGGCTTCTTTATTGGCCACTAGAGCAATACAGAGCATCCTGAGCACTGGCCCCAGCTCTGCAGACTGGGGTGCTTTGTTCTGCCAGTGCCGTGCAGGGCGGCCAGAGTGGGTATTTGAGCTTCACCTTTCTTTTGGGGTCCCAGTTCTTTCTGTAGGGTTCCTCTCCCTTACATGCTTCAAATAGCTTCTTTGTTTAACTAAATTAATATTGGCTTTCCTTGCTGCCTAGGCAAATAGGAGAGAATCTGATTGTTCCTGGAGGGGTCAAGACCATAGAGGCTAATGGGCGCATGGTTATTCCTGGGGGAATAGATGTCAACACTTACCTACAAAAACCCTACCAAGGAATGACTGCTGTTGATGACTTCTATCAAGGCACAAAAGCAGCGCTAGCAGGGGGCACCACCATGATCAGTGAGTACTAGCAATACCAACTCTTCCCACCTCAGGCTGAAGCTGTGGGGATAGCTCTATAGCAATCTTCTGCGATCTTCTGCAGTGAATCTTCAAATTTCTGGGCATGGTGTTGGAGATCCATTCATCACGGTCACCTAGGGCTGGCCTGAAAATGAACCTGCCTTCAGAAAGTGACAGCAGCATTGGGGAATTGTCTCTTGGATTTTCCTCTGAAATGCAGAACAAGCACTGAGAGATAATATACCTACTTTGGGGATTTGTGAAAAACAATGTAGTAAGCATATGGCACAGAAAATCTGACAAAGATCCACTGTTCTCACCTAGTGACATTTCAGGGGCTTTGGAAATAAAAAGGTGTTTATTTATGAACTTGGATTTGGCACCAAGAATTGATGAAGTCCTTACCAGAGAATTCTGGAGAAACATCTTTCCTGGTAGAAGGGAGAAGTGTTTCCAATTGTTAAAGACCCTTCTTCTGTCTACCAGATGGTAGGACACGATTTACTTTTTTCCTTCTAGCAGTAGCTTGGGCCTCGGTCAGACTTTGTGACGCAGTTGTTCAGGTGACGTACATTGTCTTAGCTTCCTTGTGCAGAGCCGCTTCCCAGTGGGGTTTCACTCCCAATAAATTGGAAAGTGCCTTTTTTTTGTGGAGTGGTGTTATCTATTATCTATGTTCACAGAATCACAGAATTGTCACAGTTGGAAAGGACCTCTGGGATCACCGAGTCCAACCATACACAAAACTACAACCCACACCCTACAATCTTGGCCATTAGAGCATACCCTGAAGTGCCACATCTGCATTTTTCTTAAATATCTCCAGGGATGGTAACTCAACTACCTCCCTGGGCAGGCTGTTCCACTGCCTGACCACTCTTTCAGTAAAGTAGTTCTTCCTAATATCTAGCCTAAACCTCCCCTGCCCCAACTTCAAACCATTTCCTCTGGTTCTGTCATTATTCATTTGGGAGAAGAGGCCAGCACCCACCTCTCTACAACCTCCTTTCTGGTACTTGTAGAGGGCAATGAGGTTTTCCCCCAGCCTCCTCTTCTCCAAAATAAACATGCCCAGTTCAGCAGCAAGTATCAGCTGAAAGGATCGCTGGCAATAAGCAGAAAATGCACTGCTGTTTGTTAAATTTGCTAATAATTTTTTCAGTGTGTTCTTCAGCTGAGGCTTCCTGTGCAGCATTAGGTTTGCAAATGGCCCTGGTAAGCCCACGTTGCTTTGTTTCCAAAGACAAGAAAATATGCATGAGTAGTAATGCCTTTATTTTACATCAGTAAACATTGTGGCATCCTCAGATGCAGAAAGCCTTGAGACACTGAAGATGCATAGTTGCAGCACACTCAATCTGCCATATAGCATGGCTGAGTGTTTGTGCTCTACATCGTCTCTGTTCTGGCCGTTGGCTGTAGTCCCAGTTCTGGCTGCTGAGAAAAGCATTCAACATCTCCACTGATGTATTGGTAGGGCACAGTGGGCCAATTCAGTGGCTACAAAGCAGTGGTTAAAAAGAATGCTTGCTATGAAATACATAGAAAATGGATACATCGGACAATAAATTTTGGAAAGTCCAGAACTTGTGGTCTCTTACAAAACAGTACAAGGAAAATCCCAAATGTTTCCCAAACTCTGAGATGTTTGGCTCCCATGGTGTGTCTGTTGATGCTGCACCAAGCAGGTTGCCAGCTTTAGTGTAGACCGTCCACAAAGTCTGCTGTACCTGAAACAGCAGGACCTGGCTAACGTCCCAGAGTTACGGTCTGCGCACAAACTGCCTTCAACCTGCTGCTGTTTTGGGCGAGATGCTGGAAGGCTCCTTACTCCCTGGCACTGAGGAAATCTGAACAGTGTGCACGTTGTCTGGGTAACGGACACTGAATCTCTTTTTCAGTTGACCACGTGCTTCCAGAACCTGGATCGAGTTTACTGACCTCCTTTGAGAAATGGCACGAGGCAGCTGACACCAAATCCTGTTGTGATTACTCTCTCCATGTGGACATCACCAGCTGGTATGATGGGATTCGAGAAGAGCTGGAAGTACTGGTGCAAGACAAAGGTCAGTAGTGTAAATGAGTGGTATTTTGGAGGGGGGGAGGGGGGTGTTATTGAAATATCATGGGGAAGTGAGAATTTAAAGCTTTTAATGAATGCTTCTTCTGGAACAGAAATGCAGAGGCACAGGTTATGCTGCCCAAGGTTTTGTACTACCTTGAACTTTTGTATTCGCTGCTGTGTAAAATGTATCAAAAACTTTGTGTATTAGTGCTCTTCAGCAGCATGGCCAATGGAGAGTGTAGGTTTACCCCAATGTAGGTATGGAAAATTGAGATGTGTATGTTGTCAGATACAAAAATATAACTTTATGCTTGCTTATACGTGTGGAAATAGGCTCAGACGTTGCATACATAGGTTTTATTTTGAGATAAATTCGAGAGATCAGCCTTTAGGGTAACCAGCCCAGTCACCTTTTATCCTCTTATTTCATGAATAGAGAGGATGAGATGTTTCAAAGTAGCTGTTCAGATTTTAACTAGACTGGAATCTGCCCATTTGGCTGCCTCAAATTATGCCCATATATGAGGGGCACACATGTGTGAGAAACCATCGTCACAGGCTAGATCTCATTTCTCAGCAATGGCTTAGGATAATTTACTTACCAAGACTTTTTTTTTTTTAAAATATATAAAACATGTCTATATTTTAAAAATAGGTCTGAGTTATTAGAAAAAAGAGATGCTAAAGTTAGGTACCTAATATCCTAATACTGAAAAAATGTCCTGATTTTCTCAAGACCTTGGTCTCCAGTGGCTTTCCCTGAAGTTACTCAAAGACACTTTGTTTCAGGACTTACAAAAACGGGGTCACTTATTTAGGAATCTATTTAAGACACTTGTGGGCTTGATTAAGTTCAACTAACAGGTCTACTATCATGTGAGATGCTGTAGGTTACCTTACCTGGACTACAGCTACCACTCTGAAACAGCAGAGATGAAACCTTTCATAAATCCTTTTCCATACATGCCGGCACAGCGTGGCAGTGTCATAGAGAGCATCTTGGAGGCACTAGATACCTATGTGTGGGAAACTGAATGTAGCCTTCAGAAAATGCAACTTTAGATCTAGGTCCTTAAAATTCTGCCAAACAGCATGGATTTTCTCTCCAGAAACTTACTTCTTCAAATATTTTTCCCTTGATACTTTCCTTGGAATTGTATGGATATTAGTTAGGAATTATTTTCTGAAATGGTATTTAGTTACCATGGGTAAATGAGAATGACCCTTGTGTTGGGAAGCCTAAGTAATACGTGTATGCAGCATCCTTTGTAAGGCGTAGTGCTAGTGATGACAGATTTGAGAGTCTCTATAAAGAGAAATATACTCTTAAAGTGGAAAAACAAAGTGAAATCTTGTTTTGCTGAGATGCTATGGTGGTGTGTTCACCAAGGGGAGTTTATCCTGTACTGCGGCATGCTGGCAGTACGTGTGCTGTGTAACCAGATTTTAGGCAGCAAAACCCTTCAATCAGTGAGATTACACATAACTTAGAGAAACTGCAGCTAGTCTTACATAGGTCTTTATAATACAGGTGATTTTTACAAGGTGATGACATCTGTTGACACTGATGGTGCCAAATCTGTGCTGTTTCCCTGCTATCAGGGTTAACCTAGATACGCTGCTGTGCATGAGCTGACTGTGCTCTCAGACAAGTATGCTGTGCCTTGTTTCAAAGGTTAGATACTATTTTCCAGACCTCCTGGATCACAGATGGTTCAGCACTCCCACATTTGCCCGAGGGCTTACATTAAAAGCCTGGTGCAGACATTAGGTTAATAGTTTTCTCCAAGTATGGAAATGTGAGTTTTCAGTATAAATCTGACCTGCCATGTCAGTCTTTAGGGGAAGCAGGAACATGTTCATCAGTTCCTGAAACAGGATGCATGATGGGGTCCTTGGTGGCCTATTTGGTGTCCGTGGCATTAGGTCACCTTTGTTGTCACGGATGCTGCAGTACGTCTTTGGCAGTCAATGTGAACTGCTCTCACATGCTAGGAAACACAAGGCAAGGGCCAGTTTGAAAGCACAAGCACAATAGGCAATATTTCAGCGTGGCAAGGGTTTTCAGATTAATGGCTAATATCTGCTGATAATTGGAAACATTTGAGCCAGCTGGTGCAAATAGACTTGATGTCAATGGAGTGACACTGGTTTTCATCAGCTGGGAATCTGGATTGAATTTGTTCTCGGCTGATTGTCTGGTGGATGAGTTTGCTGAGTACCAGGGCTCAGCTGATCACGTTTCAGTGCTGCATATGCCTAATACAATCTCGTCATGAATAACAGGGGAGCTCACAGAGCTGCTGTTGAGGTGCCTTGTCATGAGGTATAATTGAATAATTAATCAGTTTTAAATCAATGCAGAGCTAATTTAAGGAGACACAGGTTTTGGAAAGGCCTGGAGTTTTTGTAGAACCAAATGTTGATTATAAAGGCTCAGGCTTGTAGCATTTCAGCAGCTAATTTGGGACTGGGCTTCATCTATAGATGCAAAGGAACAACAGCCTGAAATGTGTTAACAGAGGCCTCACTCATTCCTTTAACTACTGCACTTTGTCACTGTTCAAAAAACACCTTTATCACTATCTGAAATTTGGAGAGGATCTTGGTGACCACTCCTTGTGTGAGAGAGAGCAGGACATTAACAAGAACGTAGTATGTAACAAATGTTAAGTATTAAGGTCAATAGCCACGAACCAGGGCTTTTGAAAAGCTGCATATTTCCATAGAGTAGGTCGACACACCAGACCAAGATATTAGGCAAAGAGTCTAATCTTGGATACCTGTATGTGTAAACTGGTATTGTTTTATCTTGGCATCTTGTAAAAGCACTCTCTTTGCCAGGCAGGATGGTTCAAACCATCTCTCCTGGTAGCTGTGAGATGCCTTTCCACCTTGTGTGTATCTCTTGTGGTAGCTGAGGGCCTGGATGTGCATTTAGATGGGAGAACTCTGCTTCTGCACCATGGGAGCTGTTGGTAAGGGACAGGCTCAAGATCCCATGGCACGATCCCTCCTGGGATCGCGTCTACTCTCATTGACAAAACTGTGTCCAGTTTTGAGCCCCTTACCACAAAAAAGACATTGAGGTGCTGGAGCGGGTCCAGAGAAGAGCAACAAAGCTGGTAAGGGGTCTGGAGAATTAAGTCTTATGAGGAGAGGCTGAGGGAGCTGGGGTTGTTCAGCTTGGAGGAGAGGAGGCTGAGGGGGAGACCTTATCGCTCTCTACAGCCACCTGAAAGGAGGTTGTGGTCTCTTCTCCCAAGTCACACGTGAATAGGACAAGAGGAAATGGCCTCAAGTTGCTCCATGGGAGGTTCAGATTGGGTATCAGGAGACGTTTTTACATGGAAAGGGTTATTAAGCATTGGAATGGGCTGGCCAGGGAAGTGGTTGAGGCACCATCCCTGGAGATATTTAAAAGACAGGTTGACATATTGCTTAGTGACTTGGCTTATATTGATGGTTGGACTAGATGATCTTAAAGGTCCCTTCCAACATAGACAATTCTATAATTCTATGACTTTAGGGAGAACATTAACGTGAGCAGGAGTAAAACTCATAGTCATTTTACCAAGGTCAGAAAAGGGCCTAAGAAGATACAAATGCAAGAAAAGAAAAAGGAAGAGAATTTCTACTACTGGGTCAATGTATGCCTTCCAGCCACAGTACCCAGAGAAAGCTGCTTTATCTCCTGTGGGACTGTGATTAAATGAATTACCTTTGGCTTGATCCCGGTGGATAAAGGAGAGTCATAGGTAACCCACCTCTTTGCTTACAGAGGAACATGCATTAGAGGATTTAGTCCTGTGCCATCACTGGGGCTAGTCGGCATGGCTTGGACCAGCCTTGACACGTCTCTCATTGCCTCATGTGTGCATGGTCACCCGTGCAGAAAGATGGCTCCCGGGCAGCTAACATCTGGGACTCTGGGTGGGTTTGTGACGAGAAAATGGAGCTTTCCTTCAAGGCAGGTCGGGCAGATGTGCTGGCGGCTGCTGTGAACAGTCAGAGGGGAGATGGGCTGCAGGCATGAGGCCGGAAGCATTGGCCCTGGGAAAGATGTAATCAAGCTTAAAGGTTTTGAAGCAGGGAAATACTGGGTGCTCCAAAACCGTGTAGTGAGGAATGGACCAAGAGATTTCAGTTAGTAAAGGCCATGTATGTTTTCTGGGAACCTGAGAAATAGGAAGACAGGATAGGCTTATAGGCTGACGAGGCTCAATGGTCCAGGCTGGATTTGCTCAACGTGGAAGTCAGGAAGGAGGGGCCAGTTCCAGTTCCCCCTTTGTACTTCTCCCTGAGTTGCTTGGATTTAGCAGGAAGATGTAATACCGGGGATCGTTTCAAGGTTTTATCCTGCGTTTATCCTGGGGTATTCAGGTCTTGTAATTGTAAATCAACAAATTCTCTGTGTGCGTTTTAACAGCCATACCCTCTGCCTGGGGATATATTTGCTCATTCTAGATTCATGAAGGACTTCTAACTTCTGTCTTCATCAGAGAGCCTTATTCATTTTGTGTAGACAACATGAGTAACATGAACAGATCTCTTTCTTTTTCCTCTTGCCTCAGAAAGCACAGTTTTCATGACAGCGATTTTGAAATGCAGTGTACAGGGCTTAGGCAGCTTAGAATTTACTTTTCTTTTAAGCTAGAAAACTCTGAGATCAGTCCCTGCACCAAACTGGGGATGTTGTCAGAAGACTAAAGAGCAAAGCAAATTTATGACCTAATATAAATTCATATGTACAGAAGACATGAACAGAATATGTTTGGAATTCCTCTTCTGTTAGAACACAAAGCTGTGTACATAATCGCATCTTTGAAGTAAATAGCAAAACTTGTAGGGGTTTGAATATAGTTGGTTCTTGGCAGCAACAGTTGGTGCAAGCATTTCTTATTGATTTCTAAAATTTGGACCTGCCATCTTTCATAGTTTTGTGTGACTGCTAACATAAACCCTTCCATCTTTGGAAGGTGGAAGGAGAGGTGTGGTGAGCTGCCCTTGTAACTGGTTTCAGGCTTTGCTTCCACTCCTTCACAGTGTCTGCCATCAGCTAAGTTGGGTGCTTTGGACACTAGGGTCAGGAAACAGTAAGTCTGTATGCAAATTCAGATGCACAGTTCCTACAGCCTCTCAGCACTTTGGGGAAACTTAACTAGAATTTTATGTCTTAAAAAGCACAGTTTCAGGTGAAGCTGAAATGTTTTCCTGATTAGCTAAAAAAAGCTAAAAAGAAAAGCCAGTCATTCACAGGACCCTACGCAAAGATTTTTTAAACTTCACAACCTTTACATGCTCGCTTTAGCCACCATCTCGTCTGTGATTTGGCTACAAGCAGTCTTGTTTGCGGTGGTGGCTGGGTTGCTCTAGGTCTGAACACAGGCAACCCACAGAGTCCAGCAAATTCCCCCAGAGAAGAGGAGCTTCAGGCTTCTAGTCCTAGCAGCTGTAATGCAGCTGTGGAGCTGCACTTAATTTCTGGCAATCACTGGTGTGAAAAGCCTAGTCCAGACAAATTCTATGACTTATTTTTCCTGAAGTTTTTGTTCAAATACAATTTAAGAATCTGCTTACATGGCAACACCTTTGAATTTTGTCTCGGAACAGGTGTGAACTCTTTTCAAGTCTACATGGCCTACAAAGATCTCTATCAAATGTCCGACAGCCAGGTATTGCTCTGAATGCTTTTCTTTGCTGTGATCTGTCCTCTCTTCTGTCATCTCCCAACCCCTGAGGAGTTCCTAAGGTTGAATCCCAGAGAAATATTCCCACTGGGGGAAACATGCAGTGGGGCAGTTCTCTCTGGAGGGTCAGTGCCGAGCAGTGTTGAACATCTGCATGCGTTCCTTCAGGTGTATGACAATCAATTCCTGCAAAGATTTCCTTAGCACCACTCAGGAGTTTGCCCTCACTTTATTCTCCCATTACTTTTCAAGAACTGTAGGTCAGAGAGGGAAGAGAAGATGAAGCATTCAAGGCAGTGGCAGTATTGAGGTTTCAAGAGTTTCTCAGTTGCTGCAACAGCTAAATGGAGTTGCTCGTTGGGGGAGGTGGCCTTTTCTCATTAGAGATGGAGATAACAATGAGCTTGTTTGTCCAGAGCTTATTACAGATTCCAGACTCTTCAGCTTTCCCATTCATAAGTGGCAGGTCATTGTAAAAGGACAATGGCATCTGTTAGTAGTAATAATGTTTGCTTGTTCAGTTGAGAAAATGTTTCTTTCGTACTTATTCCCAGAACTATAGCTCTCCATCTCTTAAATAACTGTTGTTACACCTCCAATACAGGTGGTTTTAGTTGGAATTTGAGACATAATACTATATACATATTCTCTGCCTGTTAAATTCAATTCCCTGCTAGAATTGCCAAGAGAAATACAGCAAAATGTTGAATGTGTGGCCAGACTAATGCCTGTTACCTTGCTTAAATGCACATGTTGCAAGCTGTATTTTCCAACACTAGCTGGAATGCCCTAGTGCAAAAGTGAACACTGAAGAAACCATGTCTTCAGTATTTGATCTGTGTTTGAAAACTGGGCTCCCATATTACCGAAGTCTGGTTTAAACAGGGAAGAAATTAGCTGAATACCTTTTGGAGAGGGAACTAAAATTTCATTGGATCTGTGCTCAGACATTCTCAGTAAAAGCAATGGGATCAACCATTTCCCTTCTGTATGGATAGGTTTTGAATCTTAGAAAGTGATTGAAAAAAGGATGCTCTAGAGAAAACATTACAACTTCGCATTGCAGAATTAAAGATGCTGGTGAAAGCTTGATGCTATCTGCTTTAAGAAGATGGTGCATAATGCTTGCATTTCAGAGAAGAGGTGTTTTAGCTGCACTAGAAGTGTCTGTAGTCCATTGATTATTCCCATCCCATGGAGAAAATTCCATTTTACATTTGCTAAAGCTATGGAAAAGGAACTATTTGCTAAGCTTACACCTGCACGGGAGGGTATGAAGAGGTATCCCTGCAGTTCATGGGGCTGGAGGAGGCACTGTGTCTGAGGGAGATGCTGCCCTGCTTGGGTCTGTAGAGTCTCTCTCAGTGCAGAAGGGCAGAAGCTCTCCTTAGCTCTGGCTTGGTGTAGAAAGTGGAGAGTGGAAAAGGGAGATAATTTGTTACGCACCTAGGTAATTACCAGCATAGAAGGAGCAAAACTGAACAGAGAGATTGGAGCGTCAAGTAATGTGTTTTCCTTATTCAGCAGTGTTTCCTTCTTTGTACTTTGCAGCTTTATGAAGCCTTTACCTTTCTAAAAAGTCTTGGGGCTGTTATCCTGGTCCACGCTGAAAATGGAGACTTGATAGCTCAGGTGAGTGAGCTGTCGTATTTGCTTCACTTTGCGAGATAATAGACACAAGAGAGGAGAAGTAAGAGTCAGAGTATGGGTAGGAAAAAAAGAAGTACCGGGTAAGTGCCTTAATTGGGCCTGTTGTCCTACACACCACGGGTATAATTTCTGGGATGAGGGGATGGAGACCCTTTTGCATGCTTTGGCAGAGGGTATATGAGGCAGAGCAGCCATACAGACTGCTTCTTGCCTTGGTAGCAGGTGAGGACCACGTGAGATGGGCAGAAGAAAGCAAGAAGATCTCGTCTGAATATGGCAGAGACAAGTGAAGCAAAACAACGTAAAGCCTTGCTCAGAGATTCTGGGGACAAAAGGTGGAGCTGGGAAGCTTTATGCTAATGACTTGCTGCAGCTATCAGCATAGGTAGTGTAGTGAGTTTGAAATGGGTGGTAAAGCTGTCAGATGTTCATGTTTGAGTATATTCTTATAAATCTCTGAAATTTGAGACTAAGAATTCAATGTGATCTTCTAAACATTTCAAAAATATGTGTTAAAGTGTAAGTCGTGCTCTTTGAAGATGCTCTCAGAACCAGGAAACTGGGCTTGAACTCAGTATGTTCCATTAAAATGTCCCAGATCCCAAGTGCAGATTTGGCAGGTCAGGTCCCCCGTGTAGGTGCTGTCCTCACACTGGAGTGCACCACAGCTCTGAATCATGCAGCAGAGGTAGCCCAAGGACAGCAGTCGATAGTAAACCTCCCACTGGTCTTTCAGAGGCCAGGATTCCCCTATCAGGCAGGTTTGGGTGGGTGGTGTTCCGACTTTATACATCTGTGGCAGATGAATCTCTTAAGGCTGTCGCAGAGATGTCTCCCTCCTCTGAGGACGTGTGTAGAGCCCCTCTGAGGTCCGCAGGGCTGTGAGTGAGGTGACTGATTTATCTGCTGAGCTCTTTATCTGCTAGCTTACCCACTAAGGGCTAGGCTGCAGAGCTGACAGGGAAATTACAATAGCTGAAAACAAGTTGCCTTTGATATCTGGAGTAGGGAAGCCACCTTGTCCTGGGGAGAACCTCAATTGAACATTTTGAGTGTTCAGGCAGCGTGTAAGGACTCTTGTCCACATGGGTTTATTTTTTTGTTTTTTGCTTTGTGGGATTCTGTCCTTCATCTGCCTGGTAGGAATTTACCCCCTTTGAGAGTCTCCTTTCCCTTTTCCCTTTGAGTTTGGCCAAAATAACCACTGGCCTCAAAGGTTAACTAATGAGTCGTCAAACAGGCACATACAGTGGAGGGCAGTGTGTCCTTCTCTCACTGAAACCACGTGAAAACCCTCATTTGGAGGAAGAAAGACTTCCCATGAAGTTTTGCATGATTAAAAATGCCAAAATATATATTTTGTGGTTCTACTGCAGCATAAAATATCCAGTAGAATGAAAATTAATAATAAGAAGCACAGTAAGTCAATATTGCTGTGGGAATGGCAAAATGAAACAAATCAAATGGCACCTGTGATATTTTGGTGTGTTGCTTATTAAAAACAAGGTGTACTCGTGGAATTACATTTCTGATAGAAGTCTGTTTCAGTTACATTTTTCTTTGATCAGCTTTAATATACAGCTGTGGGCTATGAACATACAGGACAGAAACATTGTTAGGAAAAGAGGAAACAGTAAATAAATTACGTTAAATAGCAACATATTTCTTCACCATTGCCATGTCTTATAAAACCACTCATTCCTTGTGCTTTTGTTTAAAAGGATTATTTGGATAGTGCAAAGAAAGCTGCCTGCAGGGAGATTTTTCAGGACTATCCTGTGTGAAAATCCAAATTTGATCTTATCAAACTGCTATCTTATTAGCACTATTAAATCCTCTTACAGTGGGTAATTTTATCATATGGTCTGATTCCATGAGTTCCTTCAAGATGCAAATTTGTCTGACTTTGTGTTCCATTCTTTGCTGTCTTGCTATTTTTTGTATTACATGGTTGCAACTTTATTTTTTGTTGTATTTTAATTATCTGAGGTCTTTAACTGGCACTGTTCAGAACTGTTGCATTAATGATTCAGAACAGCTATTTTTAAGAATACAAACATGATTTTCTAACCAAAATAATCTTAATTACAGAGCCAGATTTATTCATTCCTATTAATGCCTCCTCAGTATTGATTTGTTGTAGCAAACGCAAAAATATGTGTGAATATTAACTTGCTGAGGTTTTGTTGGAGTATGTTGGTAATGTGTGAGCTTTTCACCCCCAGGGACCTGGGATCAAATATTTATTAGATGACACAGTAAAGTATGCTCGGTAACTTCATCCTGGTCTCTAGGGAACATTTGTCTGTATCACGAAGTCATTACATTTGTTGAACTTGTTTCATTAGAGACCTGTGGGCAGGGCAGGCCAGGGCAGGCCAGGGTGGGAGATACGTCAACGGCTCTGGTCCCGCTTCTGCTCTGCTGACAGACCTGGACCAACCTCAGGTCCGAAGTGATTGACCACCATTTTCCACAAAAAAAGGAAATTTCTTCCAATGCCACTCCTTGACTTTAAATTAAAAGATAGGTGAAGCTTTTTGTACATTTAAAAAAAAAAAAAAAAACAAAACCTCACTGCTATGAAGCTGGACAGCACAGATTGTTTTTTGTTTTCTGACAAACTTCCATTGGTCTCAAGGTGGGCTTTTTGGTGTAGACACAGCACCCTCACAATTGGAGTGCAGTGTTTTGCTTTCACGAAAATGTAAATTGTGCGACTCACTCTATAGGAAAAAAGTGTTACAGAAAACCAGATGCCAAAGGCAAGACTTCTATTCGATGAAGTGTCAGCAGCGTTAAAAGTTTAAGGAAGTGCTTTATGGATTGCAGCCAGCGAGGAACTTGCACAAGTAAAGAAAGAGTCACAGGCTGGAAATATCCGTAACTACTATTTAGTATATTGATTGAAGCCTGTTCCCTGGGTTAATGTCTTGGTGTCAAATAAGCCTTTCTGGGGGGCAGAGGATGTTTCTGATGGTGCAACCCAACAGCTTGAGGCACAAATACACTATCACAGTTCAGAGACAAACCCTCTCCTGACATCCGTGCTGTCTGTGCAGAGCAGATGCTGGCATGGCATGGACCAGTTTAGAGCCAGTGTTTTCAGTCCTTCTCCCCACAGCTGCATTTACACAGATAGAAAAGGGGACAGGCAGACAGTATGGCTGTTAACCCACTGGAGGATGTCTGGTGTAAGTCTCGTCCTGGAGTGTTTGTCAGCATTTATCTGCTATGTTGCAGGAACAAAAGCGTATCCTGGAGATGGGAATCACCGGACCTGAGGGACATGCCCTGAGCAGGCCCGAGGAGGTAAGAGACTTCACTCATTTTGTTGTTTGTGGAAATATTTTGTTGAGCACACAGTACTAGAGCTTGGCTTCTGTATGTGCAGATGATAGACGGATGCATGGGGGAAGGCAGTGGACTGCTTCTCCAGCTGCCTGTTCCAGTATTATTCAAAGCTTTGAAAAGTGCAGGTCCCCTTCAGCCTATTTGTTTGGCTGAAATGCCCTTTTGCTGCTGCAGCAGGTGCCTTCCCTCGCTCCAGGGATGAGTGTGTCCTTGTGCAGTCAGGAGTTTCAGGTCCTGCTGCCCTGGGCACAGGGGTGTGTGTATTTTTGAGTGTGACTCTTGTGATTTGATTTGTGATGACAAAAAAATGGACTTCTCAGGGTAAAAATCAGCGGTGCATCCTGATGGCTTAGGTAAATGCATTCATTAAAATGCTTTGGCTGAAAGCCTCCTATAAAATGCATTTGTGTGTGTATATACCATGGATATGCATATGCTCACATATAGATCTATGTTTATGCCCATAGATACATTAGCAGAAATACAAGCTGTAGAAATGCAAATATATGAGAATGGAAAGATGCTGCAAAGCAGCTTATTTTATGCAACTCCCTTAAAATAAAAGCCAGGCTCTGGCAGGGATTATCTCAGCCATCTGGAAAGGGTTTCTTTAATGAGAAGGAAAAGGTGGAGACATGTGGATGTCCCTTAGTGTACACAGGTCAGACTGTTAATGGGATGATGGAGGGCTGTAGTGGGAAGTGAGTGCTTTCCTTGAAGACTGAAGAGATAAGGCCCTGGGGATTTGAGGCTAAACTTGAAGCGATTGTTGTGGTTTGCAGATCTTTGTATAACCTCTCCCCAGGCAAAAGGAATCGGTTTAATTGGTCATGTTCTTGTATTGAACTGTTAATGTACTTTCTCATTTTGCTGTTTAACTTCCACCTAAGTTATTCTAAAAGAACAGAGTAGTTTCCTTTTAATGAGAACAAGGGCCTGAGGAAAAACTGCACAGTCTTTCTGACTCTGCATCTGACCACCTCAGCCCCAGCGCTGAGATACAGAGGTCCTGCCTCCTTCCCTGGTCTTCTGCGGGTGTGTTTGGGTCTTCCAGAACAAATGTGATCAAAGTCCTAGGGTAACCTGAATCAATGGTCTGATTTAAGAAAAATATCTTACAAAACTGTGAAGAATAAAGCCATGTGGTTTTGGAAGGGCTAAATTGCTCAACTTTTCTAGTACAACTCTTGGATGTAAAATTCTGTGCTGCAGAGTTACTATTTTCAGTGGCAATGGAGTTTTTGATAATAAATTGCTGATATTGTGAGTTGAGGGAAGGAGGTATAAAACTAATGAGTGGGGAAAGGAGTCTCCAGAGCTCCTGGGAAACACTGCTTTGTGTCCCTACGTCCCAGATGGCTCCCGGCGAGGAGATTGCCTTTACGCTCATTGACAGAGGGGACTTACTGGGCGATGCTTCAAAGGCTTTTATAGATTATGAACTAAATTCAGTGCATAGTGCTGAAGCTGCTGTTTGAGAATACTTTACATTTACTGTCATCTTATCCTTATGTAAAGATTGCGTAGGGTAACCTGCCAGGGGGAGCTCAGAGGTTGTCTCTGAGCTGGGGCAATATTTCCTTGTTTCACTCTCCTTCCAACTGGTAGAAGTTTGAAGCAGAAAGGTGGGAAAGAGCTAAGGAGGAGCCCCATCATCTGCTTGGATGTGACCTTTCCTGGGGTTCAGGGAGCCAGGGTGTAATTGAGCCAGGGCAGCTGTACCCTGTTGGCAAGTCCAGCCTGGCTGCGGTTACTCCTAACATGAAGTATCTGAGGTTGGATTAGCTCCCTCTTTCCCAGCACTATGTGTCTATGGAAAAAGCAGAATCAGCCCCTGAAGAATTCCTGGTAAACAGTGAGAAATACGTCTCAGTCCTTCAATTAATTTTTTCTTCAGTCTGCTTTTGCAGTTAACTTTTTTCCTCTTTTTTTCCCTCAGCTTGAAGCAGAAGCGGTTTTCCGTGCCATCACCATTGCCAGTCGAATAAACTGCCCAGTGTACATCACCAAGGTGATGAGCAAAAGTGCGGCTGATATCATTGCACTGTCCAGAAAGAAAGGTAAGAGACTTCCATGTCTCCCCTAAACTTGGATTATTGGGTTTTTTTTAATAGAAGATCAGTGGAAAGACCTGTACATCTCGACCCAAATCACAAGATACAGAGAGATGTTACCAAAGAACAGTAGCACCATTACATACCCTAAATATTTAGGGCTGGGAAAACTGAAGGGAGATCCTTCTACGTTCTTCAATTGAGAAGCTCTTCCCACAAGCCCTTCTCCCCTTGATGATTGTGTTGTAACTCTTCTTTATCCCATGATCCCTTTTACCTCTCCTGTAGACTACTCTATTCATGGGAGGGAGATAATTTCTTCCTAACAGGGCCCAGCATGTCCTCTGTGCATTTTAGGGGGTATTTCGAGGTGTTGCCCTCTGAGGGCTGGCTTGGGCAGTGAACCTGCTGTTAGAGGTGCCTGGTACTCGCTCCTGGCTGTGCTGTTGGAGGCTGACCCCATCAGATGTGCACTGGGGACACCTGCGGGTTGACACCGCTTGCTGGGCCCATGGAGGAATCCAGGTTACAAAGCACCCAAAAGGGACTTGTGAGCCTGGAGGCAGCCACTTTCAAAGCTGCATTTGTGAGTCAGGATTGTTCTGCTGGTTGGTACTAGAAAGCGCGTGAGCAATATGGAAAAGCCAAAGAGCAAAATGTTGTCGTGATATTTGTATTCGTGGAGGCTTGGAGTATGGTTTTTGGAACCATATGCTGCTATCTGCTGGTGCTGTGCCCAACCTGGGAGTAGTAAAAAGGCATCTGTCTGCTGGAGCCCATCCTCCACCTAAAGGCACTCTGAATTGGAGCAACACAGAGAAGATGGCTCTGATTAAAACAGTACAAATTAAAACCAGATCTGAACTGTCTCCTTCTGGATTAGAAAGGGAGCTTTATAAATATGCTGATCAAAAGCATGTGTAGCTCAGAGAGCCTTCTGATTAATTTTTTATCATACAAACAAAGCCAGGGCTGATTAATTTTCTGGGAGCCAGGCTGGCCATATAGGAATGTGTAAATCATACATGGCTGCACGCTGCAAGCAGTATAATGTGTTGAAAAGCAAGTGGATTGTAATCGGTTCCTGTATATCTTTGCTTTTCCTGAGGTCCCCTTGTTTTTGGAGAGCCGATCACTGCCAGCTTGGGGACAGATGGGACGCATTACTGGAGCAAAAACTGGGCAAAGGCTGCAGCTTTTGTGACCTCACCACCCCTGAGCCCTGATCCTACCACTCCAGATCACTTAAATTCACTCTTAGCATGGTAAGACCTTCGTTATTTTTACAGGCTGATGGTCAGGCAGGTGCAAAAGCCACATGGGATGAAGCATCCAGGGATCAGCTCAGTTTCCTTTAGATCTGTCTTGGACATGAAACAGCTGAGAGGGGATGTAGAAAAAACAGAGATGTTTATATCCCTCTGTTGAGGCTGTCAGTCAGGTGAGCAGCCAGGGACTCTCCAGCTGGTTACCACGACAGAGAGGCAACTGCTGACTATTTAGGAATTAGTTCTTTTTCTTTCTGCTTTTCAAGTGTTTCCTAGTTGTACAACTACATAGTCTTTAGCCCAGGACTTCAAACTGGCTTTCTCCCGAGTTTTCTGTTTTCTCCAGTCCAGTTGTTACTATATGATTGGATGGCATCCTTACCGTCCAGCATAAGCAACAGCCTGGGGGATTGACCTCCATCTGTGAGAGTGGACTCAATTTTAAGCTCTGGTCATATCTGGCAAGCACAGCTCCTGAAATCAGGGTTGTCCCTGAATGCAGAGATACACAGAACCAAGAAAACTTTCCTAGTGCAGTTTTTGTCAAAGTGGGTGTGGAGCTGTAAGTCGTGAGCACTTTTGAGAATTAGTCTGTCCTAAACTAAATTTTAAGTATTTGCAGCAGAGTCCAGTGATTTTAGCTTCTGTATATCAAAAACTTCTGATTTGGTAGTTTGCCTTCATCTGGAATGGACCAAAATCACATAAGTTTACTTGTGTTTAGTTCTTGCAGCCTTGTTTTTATTTTTTGCTTGCCTTGTGTCTTTATAGGTCCCAGGGTGCTCTAGGTGGAAGACAGCAAAGATAAGTGGTACATACAGAGAAGGTATGTCAGGCAGCGGAAAGAGGACAGAGTGGTTACAAAGGAGACTGGCAGGGACTCAGGTGGAGACAAGCTGGTGACTGGAGGCTGTCACTTGACAGGCTAGGGGTATGGGCTGACTGTCTTCAGGTTGGCAGGGAGAGGGTTATCACTAGAGAGATTAAACGAATGTGGACAGCAGAGGGAGAAGTGTCTTTCTAATACAGAAGTCATCAACAATGCATTGCCAGCTACCCAGACTGTAAACCCATCCCTGAAAGCATTTCCTGCCTGTAGCCAATTGTGGATCTTCTTTAGCTTAAGCAAAAGACCATCTGCTTTGAAACGATACGGAAATTCACAGCTGAAGTCCCACCAGGACAGATTGCTAGTGCTGGAGTGAGGAAATCAACTTACCATTCAAAACCTTATTTAATGCCATGTGGTGGCATTCGTCTCACCTGCTGCTACCCTGTTCCAGGGTTTTCAGTGGTCTAGCTAGAGCAGAGATTTGGAACCCTAAAAGTGACCCGCTGGTCTTGAGAAAACATTTCTTCCTGAGGTTAGTTCTCCAGGTGGCTAACTGGCAGGCTGTTTGGCCAGCAGTGCCAACGTGGCTGGTGATAGAAAGCCCCTGCAGGTGTACCTCAGGCTGGGGCAGAGCTGCCCTTTAGGTAGACAGGCACAGACATGTGATGGGAAGCTGCCATCAATCAGCGCACTTCAGTCAGTGCTGCCGTACACACACATCTCTCCTTGCACATGGTGGGTCAGGCTGTGCAGTCCACCAACCCCGGGATTTAACTCAGTCACCCTGATGCTGCTGCATGATGCACAGTTGAGCTCCGAGTTACATACAGTTCTGGTAAAAGCATGCAGGGATTTCTTCTGTTGTGACAGTCTGATGGCAGAAAAAACTTCCCATAATTGTTCCTTAAAATAAGGACAAGGCGGAACAATGATTTTTCTGGTTTGATCCGTCACTCTCAGCACTGTAAAGAGCGAAGCTCATTGTGTGAGGGTAAGGCTCTTAGCGAACACGGGTGAATGTATATCAAAATGTTTGGCTCTTCTCTGTCAGACAGGTTTTCTTGAGGAGAGTCCCACAATAACAGTATGTGGGTCAAAACAGATTAGCTAAAATAGCAAGAAAATTTTTAGAACTGGAATCCAAATAATGACTTTTTTTTAACATTAACATTGGAAAGACAAACTGAGGTGCCACAGAAGTATTCATTATCCTCCAAGCATGCAAAAATGTTCGGGTTTTTTTGTTTCTAGTGGCTTAAAGTCCTAGGTCTTAAATGACAGCAGCTTAGCCTGCTTTCAGTTTTAATACTTTAAATCTATACTGTGAAACTAAAAAAAGAACTGTATATTTTATCAGTCTGCCGGACATTTGTGGGGAATTCTATGCAAGGATGATGGTAAAGACTGTATTTCACTTTTCTATTGCACTGTTCGTTAGGAGACCAATATTTTACATTCATTGAAAAATCCGTACAACATTCTTCCTCTGCAAGTACACAGCGTACTGCTTGTGCTGTTTTCTACAGAAAGTGTTGATTTTTCACTGAAACACCAAATGTATAAAAACCCAGCATGTCTCCTGGGGTCTGCAGATTGGATTTGCCTCATGAGATTTGGTCCTGGTTTCATCTGTGGGCCATGCAGCTGAGGTAGCTTTCACCTTCCATGGTTCACTGCTGTGTTATTGCTGCTGTGATAGACCATCCCTTCTGAACTAGAGATGTGAGACCTTGGTGCTTCATGGCAGATGCAACCTGTAGTGAAAGCCTTGCTTACAGTGAAGAAAAAGTTGACAAGGTGTTGATGTGGCATTCAAAGATACACGTATGTTCACTGCTAATTCCCACCACTCCCTCTTTTGGAGATGTTTTTTGTGGTGATTCTTTCTTGTCTCTCAGTTTTTTAGTTGATCTGATGCTCATCCTCATTTGACAGTAGAGTGTACCTAGGCAGCAGGAGTGCCTGTGTACTTTACCAGGTGTTGGGCAGCTCTGGAGTGGCGTGCTTCAGCTTCAGAAGTCTTCTGTTGATTAGGCAGGAGAGTGTAGTGCACGTCATTAAATGTCAGAGGAGAGGAAAAATGGGGTTCAGAGGAAGCAACTCCTTTTTATCTTCCAGTTGCAGGAATTAAGAGCATGGTGTAAGAACCGCCACATAACCTCTGGGAAATCGGTGGTGATACAGGGCCTGGCTGTGACATTCAGGTTTTCATGGTTTTATTCCTCAGAGTGCAGAAAAGAGAGAGAGGGTAAGCCGCAGGAAGCTTAGCTGACAGAAGAGCCACAGAAAGGAAGAAATGGCATTGGAATCTTGTGTTAGAATAAATGAATGTTTAACTGATGGATTGGTGTGATCCAATAGAGCAGCACCAGGGAGTCATTAATAATCAGGAATAGTTAAAACATAGCTGACTTTTCACTATTAAATACATGCGTTTGGCTTCTGTGAAAAACTGGATGGATGGATGGATGGATGGATGGATGGATGGAGGGATGAAGGGAGGGATGGAGGGAAGATGGAAGCATGGTGAAGAACAAGAAAAGAGGCCAAATGTTCTTCTCTGTCAGCAATCATTAGGGCTGATAGCCCAGAAAATTGCATTAGAATTACTGATGTGTGACCCTTTTTCCCTCTGTACTTGGCTATTTGTTAGCTTGCTGGAATCTAAATTTGTGGACCAGAATCACTCAGATGTTTCAGAGCTGGAACTTATATAATTAGTTAAAGAAAAGAATGGCAGGGTCTTGGGGACATCATCCTTCTGGAGTGATAGAAGAGAAACACTAGTGTGCTTTAATGTGTTTGACTCCTGTAAGCTTAATCAAGACCTAAAAATGCCAGTTGTTTCAGGTGGATATTGAAGAATCTATCTTTTTTTTTTTGTCTTTCTACTTTTGCAAGATTCTGCATATTGGTTATGCTCTTCCTTATTCCCAAGAGCAGCTGTGATCTAGTTCTGCTCTCTGCAAAAAAAAACCAAAAAAACCAATATATATAGGCTGAAAAAAATGACTTCTTAAATAAAAGCATTATTATTTGGTAGCTCTTCTTGTGTTTTACTCCATGCCTCTTCCTGTGTCTTTAAGTTAAGTAAATCTAGAGGACATATTCAACTTGCACTATGCTTATATTTGTTTAATTAGAAGACTACCTGATAAAAATACTTTCCTTTCCTTTCCTGTTTTCATGGTTCTGTTTTGGAATGTCAGACAAAAAATACTGGTGTTCGAATTGCAAGAAAAATATGCAGATAAAATTGCATGAAAAATACATGTATCTCTCAGGGGAGAAATACAGGGAAACAAGCTTGGTGCTCATGACTTTGCACTGAAAAATCTGCTGTTATTTTTCAACATGGCTATGCATTAATTTACCTTCAGAGTGGCAGACGTTTCCTACAAGCCTCTGATCATATCCTTAATCCTGGAATAATCCTTTGTCCCAGTTAGCGGGCTTGTGCCTGATCTCTGTCGATAAGCAGCTGGAAACCCAAGGGGGCTGTAATCTGGGAGTTGAGGGTGCTCCTGGGGGAAAGTGGAGATCTCCAATGCCATTGTTGCTCTTCAGTGATCTGTGGCCAACGTGTAAAGGCTGATGACATGATTTACAGCCTCTGGCTTTGGTGTGTAGGCTCAAAAGGTCCGTTGGCAGCTAGTCTGAGGCCACGGTAGCCTTGGTGAGGCCTGGTCTAAACCTTCTGTGTGTTAACTCCACAGTGGGGACCTGCAGGTGACGGGAAGTGGACATTGCCCTTATAGCACTGCCCAGAAAGCCATTGGAAAGGACAACTTCACTATGATTCCTGAAGGGGTCAATGGAATTGAGGAAAGAATGACTGTTGTCTGGGACAAGGCTGTAGTAAGTAATTACTTACTTTTTTGGACTAAAAAGACATTGAGTGTTGGCTGAATAATGAAAGCCAGGAGACTCTAGGCCCAGTACTTAAGTGACTTTCTAATATATTTCTGAGAATTCCCTGAGAGCTACTAATAAGCTGAGCTGTTTATTTCAAAAGCCTTCTACAATTTTATAAACTCAGGGCTGTGTTTCACTTTTGACAGTTGCAACCCCATCGTGTTTTATTAGACCTGGGGCTTCACAGCCTACACCACTCGATTTTCTAGCGGTGTCAGAGTGGATGCTTCTCAGAGATGTAGGATCTGGAGCAGATTAATGATTTTGAAGTGGACCCCATGTAAATGTGATGAATGGATTGTTTGAATTTGGGAAGTGTCTCATCGTTTTTGAGAAATTACAAATGGATGGCAGCCGAGCCTGAGGCTAGACTTTAAAATGCTTCAAAGGAGGATATTGCATGTCATTCCTACTGGCATGTTTTGCAGTGGGGTGCCGGTATAAGTTAGCAATTTTTTGATGGTTCCATGGATCATAATATATAATGATACTTTCCCTCCTTTGTCTGTCTTCATGCACGCACACACACGCTCATTACCTTACTCTGCATTGTACTCAAATGCATACTGCAAAGGGGGAAGCGGTAGTATTTACAACGCTCTTGTGAGCACTTCTCCCAGAGTGGGTTTAATAACCAGGGACTGCTATTGAGGTTCCAAGCACAGAAGCAGCTTCGGATACCTGCCACGTAGGAGCAAAGCGGGGAAGCAAGCGAAGTGCAGCCAGCTGGTGCTGTTTCCCTTTTGTTACTCCCACAAAGGGAAGGAGCTGCAGCAAGAGCTGCAACATGGGAATTCCGTGCGGTGACGTTCAGCCCTGCACCACTGAGTAGCTTATATTCTGCAAATCTCATGGTTTACCGGGCAGGAAATAAGTGTTTATTTAATATTAAAAAGTTTGTCACTCTTGTTTTTCCTTGGAACGTTGCTTTTGCTTATTGCCAGGGAAGACCTCAAAATATTCTACTGAAAAATCACAATGCTTCTGTGTACAGCTGCTATTTAGCCATCACTGACTGTATACAAAGTTCAATTGGTGGTGACATTTCTCCAGGCAAGGACTTTGTAATTGGGGTTGTATTACTTAGATTTATAAGTTTGGTCATACTGATCGTTGAATGGACTCAATTTGCAAGAAGTGTTTCTGAAATAGTCTGAATATTGATCTTTTATTTAATCTCATAGTACTCATATAAGTTTTTTCTCTTTTAAAATCATTAAAACATTTAAATGTAAATTACTAAGACTAGCAACAAAGCTGCTTGGGCATCAGTCTGTAGAGAAAGGGACCTTAGATAACTGAGCAATCTGACGGTACGATCTGGATTGGGGTTTTATTGGCTTTTCTTTGGGGTGCCAGGAGTAACAGACTCACTTATTTGAAACTCCCAAGTGATGTGCCTTGTGTAAAATCCTGCTTGCTCCAACCTCCATTTCATACACCATCACCACGTAAATGAACCGCATGCCTTCCCCTGTCTCCCTGATCATCCGTTACTCTGAAGAGCCAGTCCACATTTGATAAGCATGTTTTGCTCAAGTCACATTGTTTTTAGGCCACAGGTAAGATGGACGAGAGCCAGTTTGTAGCTGTCACCAGCACCAATGCTGCCAAAATCTTTAACCTATATCCAAGAAAAGGCCGGATTGCCATAGGATCGGATGCTGATGTGGTTATTTGGGACCCTGATAAGGTGAAGACTATAACAGCTAAAAGCCATAAATCGGTAAGGAGAAAAGGAAAACCAACAATAAAAAAGAAATGTCACTGTTGCTTTTCAAATGTTGATCTAATTCGTGTAAACACCAAATATACGAGATACAGAGGAGTGATGTAACTGCCTACTCCTATACCAAAAAGGGTAAATATTTTAGAAGATGCAAGTTTTAAAATCTTGCATGGGAAGCACTGGGCTCAGGAAGGATTTCTTTTCTCTCTCAATATACCATGCTTGTGGCAGATCTGTAACTAGGTGTGAATCAGCAGGTCTGCAGCCGAGATTAGTAGAGATGTGATGATAAATTTAGAAGCAGCTCACTTGTTTTTGCTTACCTGAAAAGCACCTGATATTATAAATTGCATGATTAAATCAACAGAGTAGTTTACATGGTGACATGATTAAATATTTTGACAATACAGCTCTGAGCAGCTTCACAGCTGGAATTTTGTATTTGGTTCCAAAGCTTTGCTGTGTACTGCTCTGCCCTTAGTACAGAGTGCCAGTGACTCACAGTTGCTTTGACTTTGACTGTGACAAGTTTTATCTTACGTGTTGCATATCTCTTAAGTTATCTTATTGTTCGGTGCTTTGATCTTTTATATTGGGGGATTCTTCCAGAGGTTTTACTGGCATATGGCTTATATTAAAAAGGCACAAACCTTTAGAAACCTTTTAGAAGTAAGTTTAGGTTATTCAGTTTCCGTTTCTCTGTCTTGGGATCTCTCTGTGATTTTAAGAAAGTACTAATCATCTGCCCCGTGGAAGTCATTCCCATTTAGATTCAGGCTTTCCTGCTCTTTTCTGGGCTATTTTTTCACACAGAAATATTTGTTCTGGCCCCTTTGAAATTCCCTGATGCAGTCACAGCACATGCATGGTGGGACCACGTCCTCTGGGAAGATTTTCCTTCTTGTTAAGGCTATCACACTTCTAGAGGCACTGGATAAATATGGAAGGTCCTCAAACAAATGAGATAAAGCCCTGACGGGGCTTTAAAGCAGTGGAAAGGAAAAGTGATCAGAGAGATTCTTTAAAATCATTTCATATTGAAATGCATTGCTTTTCCTTCAGACAGAATGATTTTATACATCTCTTAAAGGCAGTTGCCTGAAACTGTGATTACAAATACAGATTATAAGTTACATACACAAAGACATCTCATGCCAAATTCACAGTAACTCTGTTGGTTGATCCCCAGGCCGTTGAGTACAACATCTTTGAAGGAATGGAGTGCCACGGTGCCCCACTCGTGGTCATAAGCCAAGGGAAGATTGTGTTTGAAGATGGGAATCTGCACGTAAATAAGGGAATGGGCCGCTTCATCCCTCGCAAACCTTTCCCTGAATATCTTTACCAGCGCATCAAAATCAGGAATAAGGTAATGCATGGTATTAATTAATCTTCATTATAGCCATACACTCTTGGAACCACAGTGGCACATGGGTTTTATCATTATTGTTCTAATATGAGTCCGTATCAGATGGACTGTATATGAATTGTTCAAAATGTGACCAACAAACTGGTTCCTCTGCAAGTGTGAACGGATGTAACTTAATTAACACCATGAGCTTCGGTGGGTAGAGCGTATAATTGCCAGTTGTGCATAATTGCCTCATGTCCAGCTGTGCAGGCTTTTGAAGGGAAGTGGAATAGTGCTAAAATTTACTTTCAGTTAAAATTCAGGAAAAAGATAAAGCTTCTTTGAGAGGAGGGTTAGCCAGAAGAACAGAATTTTAAATTGTTACTAGGCTTAGCATACTGAACAGCCATGCTGCACAGAAGAAAAGCATGAAAGCCAGAGATACTCAGTATGTTTGGCATCTCTGAACTGCTGTCGGTGCATTTGCTGAACGGCGTATTAGCAGCATCCACAGCTCAGAAAACTTTTCTTCTGTGTTTAATAAAAAGCTTGGGCAACGACTAAGATTAAGAATGGGTCACCTCTGGTTTTGAATTAAATCAGTGTTCCTCTGTTGAAACTGACAGGCTTGGCACTAGTTCAGGGTTAGTTGGAAATTGCTTTTCGCCGCTGAGCAAGAAAGTCACTGTGTGAGGACAGGTAACAAGACAAACTGACTAAAACCCATATTGTCTTCACCCAGGCATATATCATAGCTTGGGAGGATGGCAGCTGAAATTAAGTCTATAAGCAAGTTGATAGTTTTTATCTTTCATCGTTTGTCATACAAATTCTGCCAAGCTGTGGGATACAAAAGGTCCAGTCTTCTGATGAGAAAAGGCACTACAAAAATCAAATACATCTGCCAAAGTTTTGCAAAATACCAATCAGTATTGCACTTTTTTCATATTATCCACTTAGATGACACGAGCCTTCTTTTCACGCCCACCTCTCAAGGGTTTAGCGCATTGCAATGCTATATAAATTAAATTACTATAATCTGATACTATATTATAATTAATACAATGATATATTAATGTGCTATAATATAAAAATATGTATTAATTATATAAATATCATTTCAATAGTGAAAACACCACTTCACAAACAAATACCAGAGTGGTGTCTTATACCAGATGCATGCACAAAAGTAACTGGGCTAAATAACCTGTACCTTGCAAGTGAGCTTGGATTTTCGGAAGGATCTTTGATTTTAGATACTTAGGGCAAGGTCTGCAAAAGGACCAAGAAAAGGACTGATATTTTTGCTCCTGCAGCTCCCTCTGCTGCCTGCCGAGAGGAAGGGAGAGCAGATTCATGTCTGTGTTCCTTTTCCCACTGTCAAATTTTATCGATTGGAAATATTCAGAAAAACCCAGCCATGGTCATATCAGCCACCCTTGGAATACGACCCTGCACAACAAAGGAATATAACAAAAACCTGTCAAACAAGGGGCCACAAAGCTTAACTGTCACAGAATAGCGGAACAAATTTATCCCTGAAGCAGGCGGTATAAATTCCTGCTTTTGTGGGTGTCTCTGGGAGATGAATTCATTGGTGCCAGCAGCAGCTGCTCTCTTCTTCGTTTTGGCTCAGCCTGTGAGACAGTGGCTCTTCTGAGCCTGATGTCCCCGTCACTGAAAGCAAGGAAGATGCACTGATTTCTGTAAGAGCTGGATTAAACCCCTGTGAATAGTGTCCTTCCTATATGGCATTTTAAATGTCACTGTTAATCTGCTGGAAAAGCGGCTCTGAAACAATGATCTTACAAGCCACAGATTGCTGATGTTTTAGGTGAGCTTTGAGTTCTGCAGTTCAATGGCTTCGGTCTCTGCCTGAAAAGTTGAACTGTTTTTTAAAAAAATATTATTTCCTAGAGTCCAGTGATTTTAAGGCCAGAGAGACTGTTTTGGTTGTGTTCCCTCATATTCCTCATAGGAACTGTACAGGGATAAAATCTAGAGACCTCCAACTGAAATCAGAGCTCAGATGAGAGATACTGTATTGACAAATAATGAAGGATGGGTCCCATGCCACAGTCTAGTGTATAATTGTTTTTGTCGTTGATGACAAGAAGTGGAAACTTCTGAAATTGTAGTTTAAAAATTGCCACTACTTTTCATTGTGTTCTAATGAAGATACTGAGATATCTGAAGGGGATGAGCACAGAAAATACGGATTGCGGCAATTTCACTCCTACGTGTGTTGGGGGTATCATCAGTCTTGCACCAGCCAAAGTGGGATCCCTGCTGCCCAGCCTCTGAATGGAGAGAGAAGAGGTGATGGTGAATGATTAGGCCTAAAATCTTAGATTAAAATCTTAGGTCAGACCCGCTGTTCTTTTGAATCCCTTTTCTCCTCATTGACAGTGAAGGAAGCCTTATAAGGATCACAGTCTTCTAATTTTAATATACATATATATATATAAATATGAGCGAGGAAGATTTATAATGTCCTTTATATATAAAGCAGACTGTAGCTTTGATGGCAGTATTGACGTGGGTTTTAATTCAGCTAATGCAGAATATAGCTCCGTGCTCAGTGGTCTCTGCCTGTAGGCAGGAGTGTCATTTAGGGAGCATTACCAGAGTATTCAGGGTCTGGATTTTCATTCTCCCCTTGATCTAGGTGGGAGGACTGCAAGGAGTCTCCAGAGGAATGTATGATGGGCCTGTGTACGAAATCCCAGCTACGCCAAAATACCAAACTCCTGCACCCTCAACTAAATCCTCTCCTGCCAAAAACCAGCCCCCACCAATCAGAAACCTCCATCAGTCCAATTTTAGCTTATCAGGTAAGTCAGCCTGACTCATCAGAAATGTTTCAAAGCCATGAGTATGCATTATTGGTGATAAATTTAAATTATAATTACCTCTTTAATCAAATACTAAAGGATTATATATATACTCACATACTTGCATGTACTTGTATGTATGTATATATATGTTTTCACACATTCTTTCTCTAGCAATATTTTACAAATTGCCAAAAATGTTTGCAATCTACACTTTTTTTTTTCTTCATGTAGTCTTTTAATATTATTTACCTGGCCCATTAGAGTTAGCTGAGGTCTCTGATTGATATAACTGAGGCCCCTTGGTGGTATGTACAGCTGATGGGGCTTGGGTCTGGTGCCCACTTGGCTCAAACATCTCAGATTTCTTTCCTGCTGCATTATCAGAAGCTGCTAGACGTGGACACCTCAAGTGTCCTTGTCCATGGCTGGCAAACCATGTGCAGAAGCCGTTCACACACAGATTAGAGTATTTCTTGTCCTCTATTCTTGATGCCCAAAACATTTTCCATGGTAAATAAGACACAGACTTGAAAATCATCCTTTGGACTTGTTGTCATTTGAAGATGATTACAAGTGTGTCAAATCCTTACACTTCAAAAGCCTATAGGCCAATTGGTAAATAAGTGGCTTCTTATGATGTTATGAAAGTCACTGGATTTTCTCCCCTGTGTGAACCAATGGTGGAGTTTTCCTCCCTGAGAGATCCTGTCTTTAGAAACTAAATGAAACGTTTGGAAGAAAGCCCAAGGAGAACAAATATTTCAAAACCCTTATAGTGAGTTGAACTGTATTTTTGCCGGTACATCTGGGGCCATGGTGAGTACACACACATACGTAAAGCTATATAAAGCAAAAAAAAAAAAAAGTGCTTAGAAATTTGACCTCTAATAATAAGAACTGATGAGTGGGATTTTCATAAGCATCTGAAGGTGTGGTTTCACAATCTACTGCTGGATCTAGGTACTACCAAGGCAGCTTTGTGGTATGAATTTGATCCAAATCAGGCAAACACATGTTACTGTGTTTTTATAATATTAAGCAAAACCAGAAACTACGATTTAAAAGGATCCTGGGCTTTTCTGGTAGTCTTACATGGCCTTCAGGAAGCTGAGTGTGATCAGACAATATTTACCCTGACAGAAAGCCTGCTGTCACCTTAAGCTTAATATTTCAACATTTTTAAAAGCAGTTTGAAGTGGGTACAAGTTTATATTAGCTCAATCACTAACATCAGATCTACTGTACCCATGGACTCAGTGGGGACAGGTAGGATAAATGATTGAGTCAGGTTTGAAAAATCCACTTGCACATACATGTTTTTTGTTGTTTTGGGATTTTTTTGTGTGTTTTTGTTTGTTTGGGATGTTTTGGTTGGTTGGTTTTGGTTTATTTATTTTTTTTTTTCTAATTAAACTAGTAATATTTTCTGTCAGGGTCTGATCTCTTGAAGGGAACCCAGTCTGTAGGTGGTCATCCCTGCATGGGCTCTTCAAGTCAGTGGACAAGAATGTCCCACATAGGTTGAGCATCAGCCTGATTCCGAACATTTCAGCCTACACTTCTCGTTGAAGGCAACTGGAGCTAGGCACAGAAATGTGCCTCGAAAGTCTGTGTAGCACTTCAGTCAGGGGTTTGGCTCAGCAGAAACCAGCTGATGGTGATGTGAGAGGCATCCAGCTGGAAGTAGCCAGGTAACTTCTCACCACTGGTGGTTTTTTTCCCTTTTCTTAGCTTTGTTTCCTGTTTTTTCTCTTGCTGCAGGAGCTCAGATAGATGACAATAACCCACGCCGTACTGGCCACCGCATTGTGGCCCCTCCTGGTGGTCGCTCTAATATTACCAGTCTTGGCTGAAAAACGATGATGGACAGAAACACAAGGATGAAGGATCGTGGGAACAACGTCCGTTCCCTTCAGTATCTGTGTTATGGAACCCACAGTTTTATTTGGTACTAATGGAAATAAAAAATGAAATGTCTTTTTTTTTTTTTTTTTTTTTGTATAGGAAGAGGTGATAATAGTGTGGTGTGTTTGCTTGGAACTACTTGCCTCACAATTGTGCTTTCATGCCATAGTCACCTTAAAGCATGGTGCTTCCATTGCCCCTTTAGTGACTACAGGTTTTAGCTTCGTCTCGTAACTGAATGATGGTTCCTTTGCACCCTTTCGCTGTATTAGAGTAGTTAATGCATGTTACTGAGTTATTTATGCAAGTTGCATTCTGTGAGTGAGTCCCTTTAGAACACGTTGCCAACAATTGACTAGACACAATGCCAAGATTAATGTCCGTATTTGAGAAACACCACCAAAAACACTTATGAAGGAAGAAAATGGCCATCTTTGAAAGTATGCAGTAGAGTAGTATAAGCAGCTTCTGTTTCATCTTTAATTTATTATAAACCCAAGAAGCACTTCTCTCAGACACAGAGAATTTTCAGGACACGTAATGACAAATGGTCTCTGTAGCACCTGTCTGTTCCCACTCGGTACGTTCCAAGTCTGTGTCCTCCTTGTTTCCATTTTAGACAGAACCATAATTTATACACACCAATGCCATTGCCACCCCTGCAGGGATTTCTCCACCTGGGCAGTAGTGCTTTCCTTCTGCATGAGATTTTTGGTACTTACAGATAATCCAAGTTGCCGTCGGATTTTTAAAGTTTTTTGTACAAAGTTTTTCCTTTGTAATCACATGCATTTTTACTTACTCTACCGTATCAAGATCTACTAGTCGTGGTTCAATTTCTGAATTCAAAGCTTGTGAAATAAAGGAAATGAAGTGATGGGTAAGCGTCTCCCTCTGCTTTCCAGTGCTGTTGCGCAATGATTGAAAATTTGGGATGGAGAAACTCAGGAGAAATTGTCTATTTGGTTGACATCATGTGAAAGAAAAAACCTCCTTAGATCACAAGGGGTGCTAAATATATACGCATACTAAAGCATGATATAATCTTCATTAATTAAACAGAGCTGACAGTAAAAACACACTTTTTACATTGCAGCAGCCTCAGTTTTGGCCAAACAAGACCTAAATTATCTCCCCAGGCCTTCAAGACTGGATCTGATTTGCTTAAGTGGTAGTTGGTTGCCATCACCTTCACCTGCTGTACTGAACTAGTATGCAAGTGCTCCAGTTTGACCTAATTTACCTGATTTAATACTAAGTTTTCTGTGCTGACTGAAGTGGGCCAATGTTTAGGCATGGAATGAAGAAGACATGCTGCAGGTAAGGTGAGGAAATTGGACTTGTATTCTCTCTGTGAGAGTGCGGGAGATGCTTTTTCCCTGTCTTTCTGCCACTCTGTGTAAAGAAACCTTTTCTAGAGCTTTTTACTTGTCTGATTGTGTTGCAGATGTTGTGGGGGGCAAGGGCTACCATGGAGGTTGGGGTGCTAGGAAATTAAGCAGGTCAGCAAAAAACACCTGCTCTTGGCCTTTTATCACTTTGCCCTTGCCTACACGTCAAAGCTGCACCAGGCAAAGTCTCGTAGCAGCCTGGTGCCAGTGGAATGGTTTCATCTAACTGGGATGCTTGACCACTTAGCACTGGTCCATACTTTCCACACAGCAAGGGACGTAAAGGTTTTGGAAAGTAACCTACCTGAAGCCTGTCTTCTTAGTCTGAAGCGGGTCTGGTATCATGTCCAGCTTGCCTGGGAAAGGAACTGATGCCCTGGAAAATTCCATTTTGGTCAGGTTGCTCTGAAAACCCAGCAGCAGAGCTGGTGGGAATAGCCAGCTTTGGCTATTGATCTGAACCAGGCTTTGGCTTTGATCTGAACCCGTGAAGAAACACTGCAATTCAGCCTGCAGTGGACTGAACTGATTGCTCCCAAAATAAAGAGAAAAATAAAGCTTTTAACGAGCAACAATTTCTGCTAAGGATTTCAATGTGCGTTTCCTATTGCCTGGAGACTGCCCTCATCTCAGGGCTTGCTTTCTTGCTCACTTCGTTCAGGTATTTTATACGATATGAAGTAAAATAACTTGCTCACTTGGTGATTGAAGTTTTTTATATGAAGTGAAATACCAGTAAACACAGAAGCCTGAGGACAACCTGCCCTGGAATAGCCCACTGCTCAGCAGGTAAGGCAATCCTGAAATGCCAAATCTCCATCTCCACTGTCCTATTCCAACCCATTTGCTGTGAGTGTTGCCAGAGCCAGCAACAGTTCTGGTAATCTAACCCTGACAACCGAAATAAAGGTGGTTTGTGAAACTATGTGGCAAATTTGACATAGTGTGAAAATTTTGTAACTGCTGCTTACAGTCTCCTTAGTGATATTCTTGCGTGTATTTGTGCAAGTAGCAATGGTTGTTCACCTCTGCGTAAAACTTCACCTTTTCTGTGAGGTTTGTCATGCTTGAGGTGACAGAAATGATCGTTGTGTAACTACTATTGACAGATTCCTCTTTTCCTACATGCTAAACAACATCCTAAACCAAAAAGCCCTTTGCCTACAAGCTAGTCATGATCTGCTGCTGTTAACACGCATTTATTTTTTTCCATGGTGAAATGTGGTATGTTTGGGAGGCGCTTCATGGCTCAGGGCTTCTGCGTGAACAAGATTCTGCTTGTCAGGTCAACGTAACTGCTATGATTTCTCTGAGGAGGAATATGCCAGCGTGCCCACGATGTTCACAAGCCCCTGCAGCCTGATTGCTGCTCCTGAGGGAGAAGCCTTGGAGGTCCTCTCCTCTGCCGGGGTCTCTCCACTCTGGACAAGCAATACTACCTGGATGTGACTGAAACACCTTTTTTTTTTGGAGCACAGGTAGCTTACTGCACGGTCACCAGGTGAGGTGAAGGATGCCTCACCTGGATGGTTACTGTGAGAGACACCCCCCGAGAGCTGGCACGTGCTATTGCTAATGGAGGATGTAAACAGACCAAGGTAAATGGTGCTTCTCTTCCCACTTGGAAGCCTGTTTCACCTAACCTGTCCTTAAAAGAACCCAACAACAGTAATAGTAAATAAAATGTGGATTAGCTGGTGATCATGAATACATCTGCAGAATTGGAAACTATACTTGTGTTTGCTCCCTTATAAGAAGAGCACCAAGCTGGAAGATGTTCATTTTGTGAACTTGATGGTGGGGAGCTACTCAGCTACAAGAAGTACTATCTCAACTACAAGAAGTTGCTGAAATCTCAACTACAGTGCAAAGCTTTTATGGGTTTTGTATCCTCATTTCTAACAATTTGCAGCAGGGCTATATGACCTTTTAATACCTGATATAGTCCTGGTGAGGTAAAACTGCCATTTACAGAACCCTGAAAATCAGTCCCTATGACCAGTCTAAGGACGGTCTTTGTCGGTCAGGTGATGTGGAAGGGAAAGCTGGATCCACGGATTGTTTCCTCAGTTTGGACCAGTTTGTCGTGTGTTTGCTACACAGCAATACAGTTACATGCTTGAATTTTAGTGTTTGCAGCAAAGCCTGTTAATTATGATGCTGAGACTGTATCAAAACCAACACCTGTCCCTGCCATGATTTTCTCCTGTTAGCAATACACTGATCTTCATCCTTAAGAATGAAAACTGCAGACAGGATCAGCTCAGATGATAACCATGTTCTCTGGGTTCCAGTAGCCAACAATACAAGCTTCAAGGGAGGCCAGAAGAAAAGAGCAAACATATAATGCTAATATTCCTCTGAGGGTTCCCCTCACTTCCAGTGCGTTGTATTTTCTTGAGAAGTGGCAGACTCTTTATACTCTCTATCTGTCAGTGGAATTTTTTGCCATGACTGAATTTGCCAAAGCGCTTTTTAAACCCATGTAAAATCTTGGCATTTATGGCTTCCTGGGGCAAGGACTTGTACAGCTTAATGCACAATGACAAAGTCCCTCTTTTTGACTCTGCCATCACCATCAAGCTGGTCTCTTTGGCACCAGCTAATTGTCGCCGTGTAGACCGGTCCAGTATTAAGTCATTTGAACAAACAATTTTGAGGATAGTTTTCCACCAGGATTTTGGTGAAATTTGGACAAGCCTTCCAGGTATGTTTCAGTGATGACAGGGAAAGGTAGTCAATTACAAAAAAAAATTTCTTTGAGTATCATGTGACTCATTAAATATTTGCAGTGATATGGATAAAGTAGTCAGGTCTCAGTGCATCACTTCTGCTTCCTCACCCCCCTCCCAGCCAACTGCATGTTCTGTAACTTTTCCGGCACAGTGACCTGTACATGCAAGCCTGTCTTTAAATATATAGTCGTATATAGTCATACATGCTGTAAAAAGCTTCTTCCTCACAGCTGTAAATCAGCCAACCAGCAAGAACATCAGTGGTGGCAGTGATTCTGTGGGAAACTCTTCATCTGGAGTGGTCCAGACCCTTGTCCCCTCTCCTGATGCTCTGCAGGGCACCAGTGGCCACAGCTGTGGGGGTGCTGAGACCAGTAAACCCTCCCAGAGAGGAGGGGCAGGCTGGCCAGCTCTGTGCTAACCCCTTCATGGTCTCTGCCGAATCTGTGGACCAAAAAGCTGTTGTAGGTAAGGCAGAATGTCTCCCAAGGACTGCTGTAGATGCCATGACAGAATGAGTGAAGGTGCTAACCTGATGCTTGCCCTGGTTATGGTGTGTGCAGGCTGGATCAAAGGACCTTTACATGTGACTTATACTTATCTATGGGATGAAATTGCCCATATTGCACAGGAGCTGGCACCAACTCAAAGGTCCCAAGTACAAGTCTTTTAAATTGCACACCTCTCCAGTATGATCCAGGCTGCCTTACAGCAAGACTTCTCCATGACAAGGCTTTCCACATTCTTCTGCAGCAGAGAGACCATTGAGATGGACTATTTTGATTCTCTTAGGATAAAAAATACCCTCAACTACTCTAACACCACGCCTAGAATTTGTTTGAGCTGCACCCATCATGCAAAGCTGTGAAGATCGAACTCAAGCATGAAATGTTGTAATAGTTGTTACCCTTGATGTTAAATAAAAAGGAGAAAAAAAAGGTGGTGGCATTTTTCTCCTAAATTTCTGCAGCAAGTGTTTTTGGTATGTACCAGCAAAGCATGATCAAGGCTCCTTGTAAGCCTCTCCTAACTAAACCAGAGAGTGCTTTACAGATTAACATTATAAAGCAAGTGTTTTGAGCTGTGACTGGCACCTAGGTATCATCCATTTCCCCTTATCTATCTGACATCCACTATGCTGGAGACTGCTCTCAGCTGGCACAACTGCATAGCATTTTATCTCCCAGGGACTCTCTAAGCGCTATCCCAACAAATTTCTACCATCCTGTAAAACACAGAGAAGGTACAAGGTGGGGGGAGAGGCAACACACACGTACCAAATATTTCAGTAACAGATCAGTAGGAAGGAGTATCAGAATTGTAGACAGATTTAGGTTGGAAGAGGCCTTACCTGGAGTGTAGCTTGCTACTCAAAGCAGGGCTAACTTCAAAGTTGGGCTGATCAGGACCTTGTCCAGCTGAGTGTTGAAACTCTCCAAGGATGGACATTCTGCATCTTCTCTGAACTCAGTGATTCACCCATTTCATGGAGAGAGCCTTTTCCTCTTGATGAGAAATTGGTCCTTCTGTGCTGAAATTTGTGACTGTTGCAATGAGTTGTGCTCATTTGGCTGGTAATAAAGTATTTCAGAGCATCATGACAAAAATGTTCTGTGTTGACTTTGAGATAAACAGTCACATAGATTTAAACTGAACTGCGAGGCCAGAGACAAAAAAATAATTCTGTAAAGACTATGACAGAAGATGTGAGGGAGATCTTTACCATCAGGATCCAGAAACTGAGTGTCACTGTGGTTAAAATAACATAACACAGCATAAAATTTGAATAATGCTTTAAGTGAAGAGCAACTGCTGTGAGCTTAGCTTGGCCTTTGCTACGCTTGATCATTAAAACTCCTTCTTGTTCAATGTCTGCCTCACTGACAGGGAGTGGTGTTCAGTAAGTTCCATGACACGCACGACATGTGCTTGTGACTTTAAACAGACAGTAAATACATGGAATAATTCAAGGAGACTGAGAAGCTGATAACAGGGTTTTTTTTTACCAGGAAGCTAATGCGACTTTGTGAGAGAAGAGACGAAACGCCTGTTTGGAGAGACTCCAGTGCAGGGATGTTGGGCAGACGGAGCAGGGATGTACCCGGACCCACAGACAGTGGGCAATGGGGACACACAGCGGTCCTGCTGAGAGCTGGCACCCTCTTTGTCTCCTTCCCGGAGCTCCCTGCTCCTCGCCTCCACCAGCAAGGGGATGAAGACCCTGCTAGCCGCCCGGGAGAGGGCACTGCTGCCCTGCTTTTGGGATAAACTGAACCTTCCCACGTTTCCTAAGAGAGAAGACAAGCCATTTCAGTCCTGCCTAGCCAAAGGAGACCCAGTGCATCCAAGAAGACCCCGTTTCCGCGATGAGAGACTTGGCTTGGGTAATTAGAGACGCCACTCGGGTAATTAGAGACCCTGCTTGGATAATTAGAGACCCTGTACAGATAATTACACTGCACCCTAGCTGTGAGAGGAGTCACTGGTGTGACATCATCAGCCCTAATAGTAAAAGCTTCTTTCTCGCTATCTACACAGAATGCGTGGCAGAATTAAGATGTTCAGAGGTAAACAGGCTGTCCCTGTTTAAAAAAGAAGCCCAATAAGGAGCAAGTAAAATATCCGTATCAGGAAGGCAGAGAAATCATAGAGACCAATTGCTGAAATACCAGAATCAAATGCTGGAAGTGCTCCAGTTTAGAAAAAAGCCACATTTTTACAATGATCAAGTTGAAAATTGACCCTTTAATAATTGTGGTAATGTACCTGGCAGCTTTTATCTGAGGTAAACTGCATAAATGATTCAGTATTTTCCATCATGTGCCAAAAGACAGCCTTTTAGTTTCAAAATGCATGTTTATTTTTAAAAGACAGAAAATTTTAATTTCCTGAAAGTTGTAAGACTGCTTAGTGGGGAAATCTATTACACAATACAGGTGCTCTGTATGACCAGTAAGAACGATGCATAACTTTGCATAAGAAGAAGAATTCCCATACGAAATGTAATGAGCATAACCCAGTATGTTGGAAACAAGAGTGTACTTAAGGAAGAAGACGAGAGACTGAAGTATAAAAAACAAAACAGTGAACTGGTTTTGTCTCATTCTTCCTAAAGATAGTAATTTGAAATACGAGACAAATACAGGGAAATACTTCTACAAAAATCTCAAAAATCTTTGTACAAATTTAAAAAAGCATACATAGATTCAGAAGCCCTAAAATATAACAAAAGAGAGACCAAATGTAATCTTTTGACGTAACAATACCATCTGAAGTCTGTTTACATATTCTTTACATTTCTATCTATTTTTGTTAGTCCAAATAAGCAAACAAAGAATATGAACACCAGATCTACCACATTTAGGGCTCAAAAGCATATACTACATCATTACTCTAATGAAACCTTATCAACATACACCGACACCAACCTGGGCAACCAGCCTAGTGTGGACCCGTTCTCCTACAAGCGCCCCTTCCTCAGGTATATTCCTAATATAAAACTATCTCCCCTCCACATTCCCCAAGCAATCTGCAAGGGTTTACATTAAACACTTCTTTGTTCCCCCTCACCAAAACCCAGCAGGAATGTTTTATTTTCAGCTAAAGGGAGCCAGGATTGATTCTTGCTCTGTGGCTAAAGCAGATTTCTCGGTTATTATTGATGTTCTTCGCTGTTCCTCAGTGAAGCAGCTCAGAAAGTATTTATAGCTGCTGAGATTCCCCAGAAGAATGCTTTGGTACTGTGTTCTGTCAGCTTATACAAATGCTTTTACTACCTGTTGTCTTTTTTTTTTAGTGTATTTGAGTTTTTCCTTGGTTCAGTCTCCCCTTCATGTGGACTCTGTAACTTGTCCCTGAATGAAATAAACAAGAGAAATAAAACCAAGTTTTAGACTGAGGTTTTCAAATGCTACAATTCTCTCTTAAACTAAATTAATTTTGGTAAAAGAAGAAAGGCGTGTGCTATATAATTACTACTTCTGCACTCGCTGGTTTCAGCTGCCTCTGCTGAGGCTGCCAAAACAAAGTTGCATAAAGATAAACGTTCCTTTGTTGGGTCCCTGTTCCCTACACACGTATCCCTTGTTGGCTGTGGGAAAGGAGTGTGTGAAAAGGGTTGATGCCATCAGGGAAAGGAGCCATCTCCTGAAGTCAGTCCCAGGCTGAGGTCACTCAGGGGATAAATACTTTTCCCCAAAGGCCTGTGGCTCCTGAGAACCAACTGTTTGCTTTGCCTGTCAACAGGATTTTCTCTGCTCAATATATCAAGCCCCAGCGACCAGCTGGCTGGTTTGATCTGCCCGTAGTAATCAGCTGGCATCTTTTAGGTTTGTAGCCATTTCTTCTCCTCTAGTTAGCACCCCAGTGTAAGCCAACTGAAACATCTATCAAGAAAATCATTGTTAGAGCTGCTGCCCTCATCAGCCAAAGACTGGCGCTTGCCTTTGTTCTTGAAATAAAGGTGGAAGTTGAAAGCCTAAATACCACAGACCATATTTTGGTTGCTACATGTCAGCCAAGTTCCATTGGATTCACTTGTCTCTGCTGATTTATGCTGTCTGTGACTCAGGTTTTTAAATAATCTCATTAAAGGAAATTTGGAAACCGTATTTCTCATTTCTCTACCTAAAATCAAAGTTATTTATAAAATACATGGCAGCACAGACAAGCAAACTCAGATCATTTTCCTAAATTTTAAAAAAGAATATGGGGAAAAAAAAAGGTCAAGTACATGTGAGAAGTAACTACTAAGGAAAAAGCTCAGCTATCACAGGTATTCTATCTTGGGTGTATTGACATACCTGCTTATGAAGGACATTTTGTGTTGCTTTGTATAAACAGTTTTTCAAATACCATTTGTTTTAGCCTCTACTGTACCTGCATAAGCCAGAAGTCAGTCCAGGGGGCTCTTGAGTATTTTCATGAGAATCATCTCTGTCTACTGATTCTGGTGACTGAAAGGTCTTTCTTTTGGACTTTGTTTTTTCCCCTGAATTGCCAAATGCATGTGGATTTGGGAAAAAAAAAAAAAAAAAAAAAGAAAAGAATCACATATAGTATAGCTTGTTTGGTTTTGATTAGTTACACTCTAACACTTCATACACACACATTACTAGTCCAAGGAAACAAGGAAATCACTCCACTTTACATTATCTAGCATGTTGGATTTTTACCAATGGTTAGTTTCCACAGAGCAGACCTTGAACTTTGGCACTTGCAGGCCAGTGAATTAAATTTCCATGAGGTGCAACAGTTGAAAGCTCTATCATGTATTTTCTTAGCAAGTAATTGAAAACGCCTTTTTACTACCAGCAAAAAAGCCAATTCATAATTTTATATGATTTGAATCAGAATAATCTGATGTTAAGAAGTTGCTGGTTTTAGGGCCTTGAGCTAAGTTTCCACATGTGTCCCTGGGGTCATGGTGCCTACCAGGGCACACAGCTCTGCACGCTTGAGAAACAAGTGACTGGGGAGAGAGATTTCAAAATTCTCCAGGTTAATAAGCTGCTTTGCCCTTTTGTGCACCCATCTCCATTTTCAGCATCTTTCAAATGAAACACCAATTGTTTCATTCTGATAATGACAGAAGGGCTGCATGGCTCAAAGGGTGAGAATTTGCGTGCTCCTATCCTGATCCCAAATGTGGATCAGGGAACACAACTGCTATTCTGACAATTTGTCCCTAAGTATCTGTTGAACAATGAACTAGTCTAATTTGTTAAAACTGCAGTAAGTTCATACAAATATTTCAAGTTTCCTGATTCAGTAAGATTTTACTTTTGAGCGTGTGGGTGGGAAGGCAATTATTCCATTCTCCCAGGAGAATGAAAGCTAGGTACTTCAGCTCTGCTGTCCTCCCAGAGACTGAGTGATTGAGGGTGCAAGAGAGCTGTTACTAAACAACACAATAAAGACATGAAAAATCACAAAATCACAAAATGATACAGGGTTGGAAGGGGCCTCTGGAGAGTATCTAGTCCAAGCTGCTTGCCAAAGCAGGTCCACCTAGAACAGGTTGCACAGGAACATGTCCAGGTGGGTTTTGATTGTCTCCAGAGATGGACACTCCAGCACCTCTCTGGGCAGCCTGTTCCAGTGCTCTGCCACCCTCAAAGTAAAGAAGTTCTTCCTCATGTTTAGATAGAACTTCTGATGTGCAAGTTTGTGCCCATTTTGTCTTCTCACTGGGCAGCATTGAAAAAAGACTGTCCCCTTCCTCTTGACACCCACCTTTTAAGTATTTATAAGCATTGATAAGATCCCCCTTCAGTCTTTCAGTTTGAGCAACACAAAGCTTTACTTCAGTGGACATAACACAATCTATCAGCTAAAGGACTGCTCTGTAGTGAGGAATGGTAACACATTTATAGCTGTGCCACTGGCGAGCTGGGTGACCTTGGAACATCACCTTACTTTTCTACATCCCTATTAGGGAAATGGCACTGACAAAAAAATCTCACCTGAACCCCATTGTGTTATATTACTGAATATGCACTGATAAGTGGAATGATGTGGGGTTTTTTTAGACAATTCAGGATTGTACCAACCTGCTGACTTGCTCCTTTTGGAAGGCTTCTTCTTCACAGTCACTGGAACTCGGGCCAACTCAGCCAACTCGCCCACAAAGACCTGCTCTGCTTCCTGCACATAAGGATAAACCAGAAGTCAGTTAACACAACACAGCTTGATTCTGGGTTATGTTATTCTACATGTGGCATGACAAAAAAGGTATTTGTCACTGCAGAAACACAGGAAACAATATGGCTAGCATCAGGGAAGCATTTCCTACAAGGCAGTGGTGAATCTTAGCACTGATTTCAACTAAAATAGCAAAGACGTGAAAAACAACCTGTCTGATGTTTTTGCCACGGACTGCTTCAGATCCATGAGGCATTTTACCCTGTTTTACCTGTATCTGATTCTCCAATTCAGCTTCTAGGTGATGAAATCCTAGCAGCTTCTGTTTCAGAGATTCCAGACGAATTTGCTGCTGCAGTTCAAACTGAGCCAAAATCTTCTTTTGCTGCAGCACCATCCTGATCAAGAGAAATTTAGAAGTACTGGTGTTGTTTAGTTCAAGGGACAAATACAATCCTGGCAAAGTGTATTTACAAGATTTTGTGGAGAGAACGGCTCATTTATAATATTGTCCCATCCAGCTTCTGCTGGGACAAAACAGATTTTTAGACAGATTTACTTATTTTAATAACCTGCCTTGGTTCCCCTTAGCATACAAGCTCCTTTCGGAGGTAGGAATTGCAGCAGGACTTTGGAAGCTGGAGTTCAGCTCTAATGTTGAAGTCTATTTTCAAAACCATGACATGTTGCTGAAGTCAGATTTGCTGTCTGCTTGCCAAAGAGACAAGCTGTTAGAAGATCAGGTGTGAGGATAAGGGATTAAGAATTAGTCATTTAATTGAGGGCTCTTCAGTACCAGATTGATAGTCAGCCAGAAACATGGTAATTCAAAGCTTGGCAATTGAGAGCATTGACAATTATATTCTTCACTTGTTTTATTTTGCTGGTTAAAGATTAATATTAATATAGCAGAACCTGAATGGCTGCAATTTTGCTTTTGCTGAATCTGTATTCCTTCTGTTCTCTTGCCTGATCTACCTTGAAGCAATGCTGTCAATCACCCATCACATTCCTCAGGGAAGGAGATAACACAAATTGTTTCTGACATCTACACAAAATGAAGTTGCTACTGTAATGGTCAATGCTTACAGAAGGTTAGCTTCCAAAAATTGCTTTTTGAACTCTCACATATAACCTTGCACAACGGGCAAAAGGAAATAAAACAATCTATGTTGAGCGTAATAGAAGTTAGACAAATTAATGGTAATTTTGCCCTTAATTTACACAGGACTGGGATTTGACCATAAAAGAAATCATAATGATAATAGGAAAATGTATTTGATTACTAATGGTTACTAATGGTTACTAATGATCAGCTTAGATATTGAATAGTTAAATTCTTCAATAGTGTATTTCTGTTTGCACGAAGGTCAATTTGATTGCATTTTGTTGGAAGACACTAAACTAGATTATGGGAGAAAAAACTGAGACAACAGAAGTGAATTTATATTGATAATGAAAAACCAACAGATCTTTTATGAAACTCTTTATTACATGAATCTATTTCTATGCTAATTCAAACAAGGATAAAAACAGTAAGTGGGCAATGATTTCTTTCAATTTAGAAGTAACAGAATGTCTAAAAAAAAGAGTTAGCCTCTTTACAATGTCAAAATTGCAGATGCTGTGTTGTTCTGGACAATAAACCAGGAGTAAAAAAATAAAATTATTACAAAAATGTATCATGTGCATAGCAAGTCATACAGCTTTTTATGACAACTTATTCCTTTGGAATTGCAATGCTTTCTGCCCTCTAAGTTTCATAAAGTCGGTAATGAATTAAATATAATTTTTATTTAATTAACATTTGAGGGATTCTAGTCTAAATTTAGTGTAAGTAATCTGGATTGTCCAAGGCATTCACTAAAATTGTCTTGCCATTTTGAGTATAATTTATGCTTCAAACATTTTCTCCTCATTATGGGATATGTTTACTCAACAGCAAACTAACAAATACTTTTGATGTTCAAAGCAGAAAAGATGGAATGTAATGAATTAGACAGCATTGGTTCCGATCCTACACTTATGTTTAATTTCTTTTAAAATTTGACATATGTTTTGGCATTGTTTTTCATTCTCTCTTTTCAAACTGTCTATGTATAGTTCTTCCGTCTGTAATTAATGAGCATCAAAAAAATTTAATAAGAAAGTAATTCTCTGAGATCAAAGAGAAGATGTAATTTGGCAGCAGATTTTTCTTCTCCATCAAAGACAAATATAAAATGCAAACCCAAGAAGTTTATTCATCTAGACATTATGTAGATCTGCAAACACTCACAACATTTAGTCAGCCATGCTGATGCCTGCTTTTACCTTTGATGGACTGTGGATGATACATTCAGGAGGCCTTTGGTCTGGTTTTCTTTCAATGCCAATTCAATCTCTTGTTTCTTCTTATGTCTGTTCCTTTCACCTTTTTCTGCTGAAATAATGTTTTTGTAAAATCTTCCGCTCAAAATTACAAACTTGTGGCAACCTTACCAGTTATGTTTTGCATCAGTACAAATCAATCCCTGCTCTAGGAAGTCTTTCCAAAATTACTGCTCTTTGGGGATATCAAGTACTTCTCACACGCTCTTGTTCTGCCACTATGATCTGCTGCCCAGACAATAGTTTGTGCATCATTTAGGTGAGACGGTAATGTCACTGAATTCCTATTCTTACCTACGTCTCCCGCTAGGCTAATGGATCAAAGTAGATCCCACTAGATCCCACTAGGCTAATGCGAATCAAAGTAGAAATTCTATGAAAAGACCTTCATGCCCTGAGCAAGAACTGTAATACCTAAGTGAAAAATGTAACATAAAGAAAACCTTCTTGGTTTTCTTTGGAGGCCACTTAGACTTGGGAATGTCTAACTTCACTAGATCTCCCCTCATTAGATGGCAAAGTATTGTGGGTACTTTTGCATATGTTTACACTCTGCGAGTAACTAGGTGTTTATCTGCTGACCGGGCTCCTGATTCTTGCCCTTGAAGTCCTGCTTGGCAGCAAGGCTTGGGACATGTCTGACAGGTAGGACAAGTAGGTTTCCTTGCACCACTGCTTTTCAATCAAACAGAGAAGCAGGGATATAAATGGATACGCAACAGATTAGGGTACATAACATTCATTTGGGGAGCATCTGACCTTTTCTGAATGCTGCGAGAGGCTGACAGGAACTTATCCTACCAACAGCATCATCAGGGAGTAGTTACTGAAGGTACTCTAGGCTGGACTGGGCTGGCTGGGTAAGGGTAGGTACTCTCCATCATTCTTCCCCATGGTTGTGCCAGACTGACCATAAATTCAGATTTACTAGGCCAAGGGATGCCCAAAGAAGCAAAATCCTCTAGCCTGACATTAAGCACAGTCACTTGGAGAGAAAAACCCAGCATTATGGTCCTTATTCCCACTTAGCTATCACTGAATGAAATACATCAGAAATTTCCCATGTGGGAAATGACACAGCAGGTGGCTCTACTGCCAATGCTGTTTTTTCCATTTTGGGTTTTAGAGAGAGAAGTTATGAAAGTATTTGGTGAGGAATATGACAGTCTTCGGTGTGGTAATTATGCTTGGAGAACACCTAACTGATCAGCCCCTTCCAAAAAATTAAAAACTTGCATGTTCTGTCTCCCGGCTGAGCTTGGATGGAAAGCAGTTGGCTGGCTCGTAGGCCTTAGGGTGCCCTGGTGGTGTGCCAGAGCAGAGGTCCAGGCTGTTAAGAGTCACAGAGAGAAATTGAAGTGGTTTTGGGGCCAACAGCCGCTGAAATGAGAAAGGAGTGGGGTTCTCCATCACGAATTTGGACTTAGCTTAAAGAAGGACTTATGTGTACTGAAGCGTCAAAGTCCCTTATTAGACAGTAGCGCTCACTCTCAATGTAAAAAGCCCCAACAAAGCTGAAGTAGTTACCTGTTGATACCAAAAATCTTAGCTGGCCTTCAGCATGCACTTGTAGGTTTGCAGTACTTCTCCACTGTAGCAGATTGTTCGATCTGTGAGTTTCAGCTGGGTTTCTCTCTGGCCACTCAAATCTAAAACACTCCAGCTTTTACTACCAACATAAATGCTCTCATCCTCGCTCATGCCTGTAGGCAGCAGAAGGATTTTCTTCTTCAGTCAAGAAGAAAATATCCTCTGCTTACACATGTAATTTTCTTCCTTTTAGTTCAAGGAACACCAACACTGAAAAAATAATCTATCCACTCAAGCTCTAGGAGAAAAAATACTCTAAATGAGCAATTACCAGGAATCTGACAGTGGTTTTAGTGACTGGTATTCTAGGTCTCAGAACCTAATTGGGAGACCAGTAGAGATCAGTAACAGAACACGGATGAAGTACAACATTCGAGTATGTAATGACAACCATCTTAGCTCAGATCAGAGGAGCATTCTGGAAAAGGCTTCAGCGTTAATTCCTGCTTAAAGGAACTCAAATCAAAGGGAATTTAGACTGTAGTTGGCTGAATCAGGGACAAAGAAGTCTTTAGAGGGACTTTGTGAGAACTTAAGTAACCAACTGCCTTGCTAGCTGCCAATGTCTAAAATACAGATTGTCAAAAATTCCCACATGGTTTTTGTCTAACCCTAGCACTTCAGCTTCTGATATTAAAGTCTTCAAGGTTCCTAACAGGCCAGTGCAGAACAGACTGGTTCTGTTTCATAACCAGCGAGCACAGCTAGCTCCTACTGGGGCTCACAAATCCTTCCTACCCACTCATGTCTGGATCTCAGCCTTGAGTGGATATGCCTGTTCTTCTTCAAAAACTCTCTGTGGTTAAAGAATCATTTATATTTAAAATTGTTAATTTTGCTTTTAGAAAAAACCCATCCTTTCCATGTGTCTCAAATATGTAGCCTCTGATGATACCACCATTTTGCTAACTTGCTAACTTCATTTAATGCCAACACACTTCACTCAGGGGAGGGGAAAACATTTACAAAAGAAATCAATTATCACAGTATGCTTTTGTTCTCCTGTCCTGAAGGAAGTCAGCAATTAAAAAACATTCCAGGAGAAACTGCCTGTATTTATGTGAGATCCAGCAGTTCATAAACCTCTGCAGCAGTTTCACTACCTGTGAGACAGTCAGGGTTGACAGCTAAGAAACAATACGGTAGCTCACACAGTGTTCCAGGATGAACATGCTTGGCTTTTTCGTGTCTCCTCTAATCCATTTCTTCAACTTCAGAGACAACAACATTTCATTGAGCCAATAAAAGGAATGAATACATGAATCTACACCCCAAAGCTGAAGGCGGTGACCGCGAAGGAAGCAGACTGTCTGCTAATGATGTTTATGTTTTCTAGCATGGGAGCAGGGACTGAAAATACAGATTTCCTCCCTTCTGTGGAAAATATTTAGCTTGTAAGCACCTGTCATAAACCCTCTCTCTCCACCTATGAATATCTGATTCATTCATGCACTTTATTTGCATAAATTAATATGCAAAGTTGGACAGTGTTTATGGTAGATGTTGGTTGCACAACCTCATACTTGTACAACTCTTTGCTTTCTAAATTCTTCTGCCTTGTGTTGAGGTTTGCAGCACCAGAAAATAAGCTGCTGGTGGTTGTGACTATGGTGGTGTCTCTGATCTTAGCTCGGTAAACCAGAGCTCATGGTTAAACTATAATCTCCAACACTGGGTCATTGTTCTGCATGTGTCTGTACCAACCTTTCAGTAATAGGGTCCTGCATCTGTGACTGTAATTCAAGTGTTTATTAATAATAAGAGTTCTACCCCTTCAAAGATGGAAATGCACTTACACATTCATTTTGCTTTGTTGCTTTCTTTAAATAATAGATCTCTGTTGTCTTTAAAAGCAGTCTTTACAATTATAAGGAGATTAATTTATCTGTTAAAAAACAAGAATTATCTTATAGTTGTAAATATCATACGTACCTTGTAAGGATTTCAGCTGTTGAAGCTTTTTCCCTTCATAGCCTTCTGTGATTTTTCCTAATTGCTGATAGTAGTTTTGCACCAGCCTGTTGATATTACTGCTGGTCCCGTACACACTTTCTACAGCAGCTTCCACCAGTCTCTCCTGTGTTACATAGTACAAGTCACAATTCACTTTATAAGTCAAAAACAGTGTTTTGATCTGTCTAGAACTGAAGACTCAATCCAATTTTATATGTTCACACATTGTGAATTTTGTATTTTAAAAATGTGGCAGGCCAAGACACTGGAGAACAGGTATTTCCATTCATCCATGGAACATTTCAACGTGAAAAATTACAGTAAAATCTTTCTAATGTACTTCGCCTCCATCTAAGAAGGGGCCGTTCCTCTATCTGTTCAACCTCTATAGCCCATTTTCATAGAATCATAGAATGGTTAGAGTTGGAAGAGACCTTAAAGATCATTTTACCTGTAAACTGGACTGCCAGCACAGTAAATCAATATATGTGTACCTCTACTACAACTTTCCATTATACAGAAAATCAAAATATTTACTTTGGAGCAATTTTATTAGCCTATGAAGCAAGTTGTATTTTTATTTAATTATTTATCTATGAATTAATATTAAGCTGTTAATATACAAATACTACTGATTAACCATAAAACCTTCATTGAAAGATAACTATCTCCATTTCTTCCTCATTTTTGTTATTCTCTGTCATCAAGAGCACTCTCAATTTTTTTTTATGTTCCAGGCTTATTTTATGTTCTTGCCTTAATAAAGCCTGTTTTGCTACTATAGCAAATCACTAGAGAATACTGTACTTCTATGTAAGTTAATTTGTAAATACTTTGCAAGGTATCTCCAGTTTTAACACAGGCTGTAATGGTCTCCTGCTGGTACTTCTAGGTATAGGGTAATACAGAAATGAAACTGCCTTCCATTTTAGCAAGGTGGTACCCATTTTGTTTAGAAAACCACTATTGACATTTCCATACCTTGAAGTCCTGCCCATCATCTGAGCTCTTTTTTCCAGATTCCTGTCGTGCATGCTGCAGCAGTGTCCGCCCCATCACCTGCTCCATGTGCTGCTGAAGATACTGAAGAGCCTCTTGGATTTCTGTGACTAGCTGCTGGTGAAATTCTAAATGTGTTTGCTTCATTTCTTCCTCGAGCTTCTCCTCCTCTTCCAGAATGTGGGACTCCTGGTAATCAGACAAAAAGATAGCACTGCCATTTAAATACACTGACAAACTTAGCTTCACTTTAAAAGTCAGTCCTACACCCATTCAGAGTAACACTGTTCTAATACTTAGAATAATCTAATTTCCAGACAAAGTTTATGTGGAGTTAATTAACATATCTCTCTTTTCAACAAAACTATTGCCTCTGACATGCTATGTACAAAACTTCTAGCTGGTAGGGTCCCTTGGGTGGGGGTCCTGAAGGGGAAAGAGGTCTGGAAAAGCTGGATGTCCTTCAAAAAAGAAATCTTAAAGCTGCAGGAGCTGGCCACCCCCATGTGCTAAAAGACAAGTCAGCAGGGAAGAACACCGGCCTGGCTTCAGCCAGAACTCAAGGATAAAAAGAGAGTTTATGAACTTTGGAAGAAGGGGCAGGCAACTCAGGAGGGCTAAAAAGATGTATATACTCACCAGACAGACCTGTTCTGTCTTCCTTGTCTTCCTTATTGGTATTAGTCTTTCACAGATTTCATTCTATTGAGTTGCTGATGTCCTTTTTATTTTAATATTCTCATTTAAGGCTAAATAAGGTTAAATTATTCTGGCAGACAGTACCTCTTTGATTCCCTCTTGGAAACAAGAATAAGAAATGCAAGTAGGAAGAGAACCTGCTCTACCCCCATTCAACTGTGGAAAATAATGATGTCCCTATTAATGCTGGGTTGTTCTGATGTCTTTATTTATAGTTCAGGCATATGTTTTTGATGGGTTATTTTAGACAGTCAGAATGTCATTAAATAATTTCTCTTTTTTTTAAGAGACCCAATGTAATTCTATCATGTCCAAGCTAGGATTCTTTAGTACTGTTTTACATTTTGTATGAAAACAACAGATAGACATGACACTGTATACCAGTTTAAAATTGGCACAAGCTCAAATTGAGTTTAGTTCAAAAAACACGGTACGTCTAAAACTCCGGTTAAGTGTCTGTAAATCACCTTCTTCCTTAACTACTTAGTTCTAGTTTTGGAGGTTGTTCGTAACTATTTTTTCTCTCTGACTTTTCACAACTCCACACCAAGGCCCTACTTCTTTGGCAGCAGGAATCTTGTATGTGTAGTTTTAGGCTTGTGAGGTGGGGTTTAGCTGGCCTTGGAACAAGAGAGGCCAAAGGAACAGTACTACTTTTTTTGTTAGGAAACAGAGTTTTTGCATCAATTAACATCCCCATGCGAGCTACGTGAGAGGGAGTAGTGGAAAGCACATAAGAGGAATGCAGTCCTATGCATTTGTATTTTATTATATTTTATTTCTCCTGAAAATTAATGAGATTTTGAGATTTTCACACTTAACAGGAACTACTTCAATAGACATATCAAATATGAAAATGGCAGCAGACAGAATGTCCTTATTCCTCTTCCAAATGAAGAACTGGGGTTTGTATTATGCAAATCAGAATTAGAGGGATGCACAACTAATTAGGTCTGGTGGAACGAAGAATTTCTTCTGATGCTCAAGTAAGAATTTTTCAAGTGCACATTCCAATCCCTAGCAGAATTAGTAGGAATTTATCTTACCGTGAAGCAGTAACTTGTGTTATAGATGATGGCATTCCTTCTTTCGTTAGTATTTTCATATCCTACATATAGCTAAATAAGCTTACTATGATAACATATCACATATAGCTAGCCAGTAGATAAAGTATTAGGGAATTTAAAATGTCTGCACAAACTAAAACAGATAAACTCAGTGACGCCCTGTGCCAGCAGTGGGTGTATTTTTGACAGAGAATATTTTTCTATTTGGAACTTGAACATTTTTATGTTTTTGAGATCATCTACGGCTGCTTCTAATGCCAGACATCACAACACATGAGACCTCCGGAGAAAAACTACCTGGACATTGTACCTACCACTGCCTTCTGTAACTGCCACTGGTCTTCATCTTGGCAGGGGGAGGATCCTTTCTGCAGGGTATGTTGCACTCTCAGTTCCTGAAGCAAGCTCTTCTTTCTGGACATCCTCATGCGGGTCAGGGCTGCCATTCCAACTCTTCGGAGAGTTAACCTTCTGAGCACTGAACACAGCAGAAGTCGGTGTTTTTGCACTACAAAGTTAACAGACCTGTAAAAAGGACCATTAAAAATGAATCAGGTAAGTTGCCTGCTCATTTGGCACACCTGTGTTCAGCAAAGTCATTGCTCAAGGGGATGGTAAGAATTACTATTCACTCTGTGCAATGTCTTCTCATACAAAGCATGTCTGGGAGAGCTGCCCAGGTGCAAAGAATGATACTGCTGTGGTAGACTTCTAGTTCTGCCACACTGGAAATAAATTAAAATAAAAATAGGAAGAAAGAGAGATAAATAATCATCTATAATTACAAAATAAAAGCTTTTTCAATGGGAGACTTGAAACAAGATGAAAAACAAAAGTAACTAGAACTACAGGAAAGTTTTTTCAAGGACAGCATATCTTGGGTTACCAAGGAGGCACACTCTGAAGAGAGACTGAAGAGGTCACTGTTAGCTGGCAGGGCAGATGTGACTGAAGTAAGTTGGTGGTAAATTTTAAACAGGAGAGCAAATTTTGAAGTTGATTCCGCACCAGGTGAGTGAAATCTGTGAGCTCATTTGGGATGACATTGTCTGTGTCTGTATCAAACTTGTGAGTATGTGGTAAAGCGCCATGAGCTCTCTAGATACCTAATGCTGAGAAACACCAAAGTCAGACAACGTGAAAGAGTAAGGTTGAACTGAAAAGTAGAGCCAAAGTAAAGGACTGCAATGACAATATTGTCAGTATTGCAAACGGAAAAGTCTTAAAATGCTTTGATCTTTGGTAATGTGAAGACTGTGGTGAATGAAGTAATTTGCTATCTTAATTAAAACGAGGCAGATAACATAGAATTGTGGTTTTGAGATGTATCTCTATCAGAGGGATGTTTAGCTATACAATGATAAGATAAAATTAAAAGTTTTCTTGTTGAATACAGAGAATGCAAGACAGGAGTCACAATCATGCAAAGCAATGGTCGGTGGTATTCTAGTAGCAGAAAGCAAAGGTAGAGCTGAAGGTAGTGCTTGACTGAACATTTTATCTTGAAGAATATCCAACTCCAGTGTGACATAATCTGGAACAGGTTGCCCAGGGAGGTGATTGAGTCCCCTTCCCTGGAGATATTCAAGGTGAGGCTCGATGAGGCCCTGGGCAGCCTGGTCTAGTTGGGGGTGTCCCTGCTGACTGCGTGGGGGGTCAGCCTAGATGACCCTTGGAGATCCCTCCCGGCCTGGACCATTCTATGATTCTACGATACAGAGTAGAAAGAGAGGCTGGTTCAAGATTAGAAGTCACTTACAAACATAGGAGCAGACACACACAGAAAACACACTACTTCATTAAACACAGAAGACACTATTTTTCTACTTACCAGGAGTTGTGGTATCTCTGGTGGTTTTTTTGGTTTTGATACTGAGACAAAAAACTAGAGTAACTGCCTCTCCGTCTGAGGGTGCTCATAATCCCTCAACACCGCTTCCCACTATGTAATGTACACAAGCTTTTATCTGTGCATGCAGCAGTGTGGTTTTACCTCGCTGCTTACTGATAAAAGCAAACTTACTCATCACTGAGGCCTCCTAGTCTGCTTACGACACCTTGAATTATCTTCTCTTGTTTCTCAGACAGGTGCTTTTGCATCACAGCAGACAGAGCATACTCCTGTGTCCATATCTAAAAGCAGGGGAAAAGAATGACAAGCATAAGATACTCTGATTTCAGTCACTCTAGTCACCATATTACAAAACAGGGGTTTATTTGATGTTATTTTGCCAAAACCAAGCATCACCCTCTTTCAAAAAACAAACTCACACTGAATTAACTTTATTCTACTTGGAAATGTTTTTTTTTTTTTTTTCTCTATGATCAAAGCTCACTGAAAAGAAAGGAAGGCTTTGCACTGTTTTGGATCAGCCCTGAACTGTGTCTCCTACAGATCTTCCATCTTCTGCAACAGAAAAAAAGAAAAAAAAGAACAATACGGCACAAAATATTGCATCAATGCTTATCAGCGGGTTGCAGTGGGCTTTTTGTTTGGGATTTTTTCACTAGTAGAGAATGTAGCTTTTATTTGCACTGAACAAATTAAAGATATTGTCTTCCATCACATTTCTGTGTATAGTACACAGTGCTAATAGTTACAAATTGAGATTGTATGATTAGGTTTATGGACACCAAGTTTACAGCTCCTTCAGGGTGGTAATTAGATCAAATAATTTAATCTTTAAATGCTTCGATGGATTTGCCATTAGACTGTAAACTTTGGGAGATACAGACTTAAGATTTTTGTTTATTGCCAGAAATTAATGAATAATAAGCCATAAGATGAAATGGTTGTAAGGCCCAAACTCTATTATTGCGAGATGAAGAGTACATTTCATGCTACACTGGCAGCTGGATAAATGCAGGCTGCCTCCAGATATATGCAGAGCCCTAAATTAAATATAATACTCAGGATTTCTGACAGCTTCACTTCATGTTCCAGCCTCACGCAGAACATGAGGGACTAAATTTTGTATTATTGCAGACAGCAAGGTTTCACTAGATCAATATTGTCTAGCAGAGAATTGGATGTGTATTTGCACAACTGTTAGCGCTAAGAACAAGGAATGGTACTGGACCTTCCTACTGGATTTGATAGTCTTTTCATTGGGACGCAGTGATCTGTGCAGGAGAGAGGCTTTATCTGTGGGCATAGAATTAACTCCCCTAGGAAATACAGAACATCAGACACCACATTACCTTTGGCTTTGAAATAAAAATGTACTTCTTTCTTGGAGAGCACCTTCTCTGTAGTATACACAGCCACACATATAACCATATAACTTCATGCACAAGACCTTACCAAAACACATACTCCTGAGCAGGATGCCTGGGAAGCATGGGGAGGCAGTCAACAACAGGCAACAGATGGAAAGCGTGCAGCTGAGCATGAAAAACACAGCCCAAAATTTTGTATGGCATTGGGGAGCCCACCAGGCTGCTTTCAGGAAGAGGCACAGGACATACCTGTGTAGCCAGACCCCAACTGATTTGAGTCCAGGCAATTCTTAAAATCACTGCACGGACGAGCACAGTGCCTTCTCTCACTGCATGCTGCAAGTGTCAAACTAAGGTCTATCAGGTCTCCAGGTGTCATCATGACAGATGGCAAATACTTGAAGTAATAACTCTATCAGTATTTCCCTTTAGCAGCTCTGGGGATGTGGCTTCTTAGTGTTTCACACCTCTCTGTAGAGAGAGGTTCACACCTCTACACCTAGTAGATCCAGCACATTGTGTATTTTAATGTCTCTTTCAGCAGTTAGAAGAAGGGCTGAGAATGACCTTTTACTTTCTAGAAGTATTTTCATCAGATGTGGCTTCCCATCATTTTTGGAGGCCTGGTTATTCACGGAGAAGCTGCTCCTGAAGGACCTGTCTGCACACTTACTGTCAAACAGCATGTGGATTACATCTGATGTAGATCAAGATACAGAAGACAGAAGCTATTTTCTGAATTACAATTGGAATGGAAGATGATATAACATTGCAGACAACCACCTAAAATTTAGCACCTCTGCTGCTATCAGTATATTCTATCCAAAAAGGCACTTGGAATGATAACTAGATAGGAATTGTAGTTGCTGTTTACTTCTGTTTATGAAGAAATAGCTGAGTTCCGTAGTGGTGAACACTGTTTCTTTGGAAGGAAACGAATGAGTCACCTTCTTCACCATGAGTGCATTTAAGGTAAACTGTATGCACAATTTATAAAATGTCTCTTCACCCCCCTGAGACCAATGAAAAGCTCCGAATGCAGCAGAAAATCCCCTCGCGCACAGTTATTAAACTAAGCAGGAGAAGTACATCAGCCATATAAGTAGTAAGAGAACAAAGAGGAAAGGTGGGGGATCATTATGCATTTAAGATGGGATGATAAGTAAGGAAGACTTAGATTTAGGTCATTTTCTCCCTCTACTCTGCACTGGCAAGGCCGCAAATAGAATACTGCATCCAGTTCTGGGCTCCCCAGGTCAAGAGAGACAGGGCACTACTGGAGAGAGTCCAGTGTAGGGCAACAAAGATGACTAAGGGATTGGAGCATCTCCCTGATGAGGAAAGGCTGAGAGAGTTGGGATTCTTTAGCCTGGAGAACATTGAGGGGAGACCTTATCAAACATTTACAAGTATCTAAAGGGTGGGCTGAAGTAGGATAGAGACAGACTCTTTTCAGTGGTTCCCAGTGACAGGACAAGGGGCAACAGGCACAAACTGGAATGTAGCAAGTTCCATTCAAATATGACAAAAAACTTCTTTACGGTGAGGTTGATAGAGCCCTGGAACAGGCTGCCCAGGGAAGTTGTGGAGTCTCCTTCTCTGGAGACCTTCAAGATCCGCCTGGATGCAGTCCTGAGTGATGAAGTGCTGTGGGCAATCCTGCTTTAGCAGGGGAGTTGGACACGATGATCTCTAGAGGTCCCTTCCAACTCTGACAGTTCTGTGATTCTCACCAAATACCAATACGTTCCTGTTCTTGGAAATGGCCTTACTTTGCTCAGAGACAGGTCAGTACAGAGTGGAGAAAACGACACTGCTGCACAGACTCAGCAACTGCAAGAGAACTTGAGCTCTCCAATTCCTGCATTTAACCAGTAAAATCGGTGACAAAAGTATGGTAAAGCTCCAAGGAACATCTGGCTCCTTAAAAAGAAGAGCCATTCCAATCACTGTGAAAAAAATAAGTGACAAAATACATGCCATGTAAAAACTGATAAGCACATTCTGTTTTAGCTCTCCGAGTATCAAGCAATGATGTGGGAATGGACAGGAGTCTCCTCACCCTGTTTTTTCTCTGTAAATTTCTCAGTGTTTTGCTTCCTGACAAAAAGTCCGTTCCAAGAGTTTCTGGGGCACTGCGAACATGGAGTACGACTCTCTGGCAATAAAGGTGAGCAATATGCCTTTGGTAGGTAATGAAACCCATAAAGTATTTTGAGTTAGACGTCAGAGAATACAGCAAATTAGACCCAAGCAAGCTCACTCACTTCTCTGCAGCTCTCGGTTTTGACTTTTTTAGCACAGGCTCTCAGGAAATGGAAGGAAAGCAATTTCTCCCTAACAGCCTGTAGATGGGGTGTGATGCCCACTGAATGCCAAGCAAGCGCCTCAGCCTGGTGCAGCAGTCTGCTCCCTGCAACAGCTGCCCAGGCAGCAGAGCTCACCTGCAAAATTCATGAGGTAAGAGCTGCGTGGGAAAATCCTTAAAATTTATTTTCATTAGTCATTTATTCTCATTTGCCTCACTCACATCCTCAAATGTATGAGGCAAAAGTTAAATAGGAAACTGTTTTTTTTTTCTTTTAAAAAAGATTCTTTTCACCCAAAGGGCATTATAGTCCAGATATGTATAAATGCTCAGAAAGATAATCTCAAAAAAAAAATATGCAGTTCTGTAAGTAAATGGGAAAAATATCTTTTTGAGCCACCTCGAAAAGCACACATAAATACTCTGGTGAAAAGCTTTCTGGTGTTAAACTTCTCCAGTCTGTAAAGTGGGTGACTGTGTAAGTCTTAATACAGTACATTTATCGAGAGGCAAATGGAAGACATATCTCCTGCTGGAAAATGCCTGATAAATAAAGAGTCCTGTCAATAGGAATGTTGATTTATGGATCTTCTGTCACATTCAGCACTGTAACACCTATGGAATCTCCTAAATGACATGATCACCTGTCACAAATGTCTGATCTCTCCTCTTTGCTTCAGGTGGAAACTAAGGGCTCCATTTTGTAGGATGCAAATGCCAGCTGATTGCTTAAGGGCGCATGTTAATGTTGTATACTATGAAAAGGGCCAAGAAATGCACTTCACATTTGAATGTAATATAATGAGTTGTGTGATGTTTTTCAGAGTCTTTTATACAGGAAAATCTGCCAGCCTAGCTTTGCTGGAATAGCTACTTTCCTGCATCTTCTCATCAGAGACAGGGCACCTTTTTTTTTTCCAGTTTAGTTACAACCACTTCCAAAAAGCCACGTGCATTAAGTTAAACAACCTACTTAAGCTCCTGCAAGAAATATTGTCTTGAGGAATCACATATTTTCCCACTAGGAGAAACCTTTGTCTCTTCTAGGAATTTATTCCACAGGATCACTCATCCTTAGGAAAGCTCTCTCTGCTGGTCAGGAAATTTTTATATTGAATAAGGCCCAACTGCAGTGCAGGTGACCCAGAGCCCAATCTGAGAGTTCTGTCATTGCTAACTGAATTCCTGTATAGCTCAGTAATTACTGTTAATGATGTCAGCAAACCCTTTATTCTTTTTTTTTCTTTTTTTTTTCCCAGCTAGGAAGCCATCTGCTTTATATTATGAATGCTATAGTACACTGAAAGTGATGGAAAATCAACTTTCTGATTTAACTAATCTATGCTTGAGCATGACTAGAACATCTGAATTCACATACAATGAATCCATCACACACACAGTGCTGCCTGAAGAGCTATCATCCAGCAACTGACTGCTCTAAATGAACTAATCCTTTTAATCCCTTGAGAAAAAGACCCCAGGCTGTGCTTTGTCCACTCTATACTGTGTACAATGATAGTAACAGTGGAATGCATAAACCGCATTTTGACCAAAACTTTAGACTTGAGATCTCCCCCTGTGTGGAGAGTCTCCTAGCCACTAAGAAATATTCTATCTGGCCTTCAACAATGGCTGAGGTTCAATGGGACAGTGGAAGGACCAGAGCAGAGGTGCCCTAACAGGCACTCTGACTTCTGAGACTAATCATAAAGTGCACACCAGAACCTCCTCCTCCTCTGACTGTGGTTTTTAATAACAGCAGATAACATCACGGTGCTTTGGGCCCATGCACTATAAAACATGTTTGTTATGCACCTACTAGACCAGGCTGCTCAGGCCATTCACATACAAGGACAGGCAATTTGTGAACCCTCACTGAATGTGAAAATGAACAGCAACCTAGAGGTTTAAGCTTCCCAAGTAAGGTATTGAACCCAGTTATTGATAAAAAGGGGTAAAATAAAAAAAAGTTGAGGTCAGCTAATATGTCATTAATCACTACAGTTATAGGTATACCACACTGAAACATTAAATGCCAGAAAGCAGTCCTAGAAAACACAAATGCTAGCCCTTAACTTGTGATGTCAGCAGATGTACTGGCATCAGTGATTGGTCCCAAGCGTATTTTAGTTTAGTTTGCCTACCGCTGCATTTACTGTTGTTGCATTTCTCCTCTGGTGTCAATGCTCTCTATGCAGGGGACAAACAGAGCAGGAAAGATGGATGTCTGTTTCTTCACCTTCTCAGAGTAAATAGTAAGTCTTATATAAAGTGTGTATCGTGTTTCCAATTATTATAGTATTAATACATAAAAATTATTAAAAAGTATTTATTGTAAGGTATCCTTTCCTGTAAACCGTGCCCATATGTACCCTCTCCAAACAGACCAGAGGAAGGTTTTTTTCCAAACTGTGTTTCTGTAGATGCTCAAGAGTTGAGGACATGAGACAGCAGCCTTGCTAAAAAATGTTTGTGTTGACAGAGCTATCAAACAATGTGGACAGATGTTCAGTAATTACATTCTGACTCCTCTCTGCAAATCTACATGCACAGCATTATACATTCCCTCCATACTGCAGGTCAAACTGCCCATCCTGAGTGTGGACTTAGGCTGTATATTTGTACATAAAATACTCCCCACAAATAATGATCATAAATTTTTTCCATGCCTTTATTTTTAAACCCTGGTTTCTAGAACATAATATGGATCTTACTTTTTTTTCTTGCAATAGCTGTTCCTGGAAAAGTTTCCAGCGTCTCTGGCGGTGAGTCTCCCATTTCTCCAGCTGACGGGCCAAACTCTCCTGCCATTCCTCTTTCAGAAGCTCACATTCTCTTACAGAGAGGCCAGTCACAACAGGCAGGGTCTGAAGAAATAGCTCTGTCACCAACTCCACTAAGGCATGGGAAGCTTTAGAGTACAGCTCCTAACAGAGGGACAAAGAGGAACAGACTGAGGAGAGAAAGTGAACCCCCCCAGCCCTTTGGAGCTGTTTCACTGCATGTCTTTGTGATACCAGTGAGCAAACCATGTCCCAGGGAAGACACTGGGTCAGTGACTGACCCATAGAGGCAAAACCCAATGCCACCAATGCTAGAGTTAAACAGACCAGGTTTTGTAGATGGAACAACTTGAATGTTTTCGTTCAAAGCATAAAAGGGTGTTTTAAATGCAACAGTGGCATAAGCAAATGGGACCTTGAGTCCTAATGTTGCCCACATGCAACTGAAGTACAAAGAATATCTTGCTTTCCTGGCTATAGTAATGTGTTATAAAAACACTTATTTTGAAAGTTGCTGTGGAAACAATCCAGTACAGCACAACACTTTATAAGCACATTTTCAAAGGTGCTGATAAGAAATGAACGAAGGCAAGAAAGAAGGAAGAATTAAAAGGGAGAGGATGGCAATTAGGTAAAATTGACACTACTCATATCATATAGTTGGTGTTCCAAAATATGACACTCTTCAATGCATTCTGGAAAGACAGAATTATTCAAATGCCTCCTGATGCACAACAAGTTCAAGCCTAGGAAAACAAACACCTTCTGCTAGTTTTATTAAAACTAGTCCCATATGAGCGGTTTTCAATTGCTGAGGCTGTTTCACTTGCAAGAAGAGTTTGGGTGATTTAGTCAGATGGCATCCAAGCTAAAAAATCTGTTCAAAACACATAATTTTACTATCAAATAGACAGTGATGATATGAGCAGTGTTCGCAAACTTGTTATAATTTGACATAAATCCTGAGGAGAAGGCGTGAGGGCAGGTAGCTTTCCCCACTGGAGGAGAGAAAACACACTGGAAAGGTCACTTGGACACTGCAGACCTCCAGCAGTATGAAGAGCTATTTTTATGTGAGACCAGTCCAAAAAACTTTACTGTCTACTGGGGTTTACTTTCATTGTAAATCAGTGTTAGCCTTCTTGAAAATACTCACATTTTTTCTTTTCCTTGAAATAAAGCTAGTATTTTTAAACTCTTTTCAGCTGTCCTGTTGCAAAACAAGTCAAGACTTCTAGCTGTTGCCTTCTATTGTGTTCAAAATCTAGAACAATCTCTCAATAGAAACACAGACATATTTATCTAGATGTCAAAAACATTTGTGTATAGCTCATAGACAAGAACACTTCTGGTGGACTTATGTTTTTCTGGGAGACACACTAGTGTAAGAGCCCATTCCACCTGTGGTATCATAAAAAAAAAGAAGACAGACCAAAAACCTGAAGAGACCAAGAGGATGTTAATTGCAAAATCAGAAATAAAAAATGACCAGAACTTAGGTTGCATGTGAAATCATGTCATTCTGTGTCCCCATAATGATAAATTTGGCATTCACATACTGTTCTCACAGGACCTTTATCTGTTCTTTCTTTAGCTTTATCAATACCCACTGAATGGATAGATTTCTTAAAAATCTTTATTTTGTATTTCTCATTTATTGTAAAATATTCAAACTGTGCACTGAATACTAAATTATTATTTTCTTCCTGGGATCCCTCTAGGATGCTAAGAACCATACTAATGAGCTTTCACAAACAATAAATAGCTTAGCTTAAGAGCTCCCAACAGTAACCTCTTCTTATGAATAAAATTGAGGCACAGCACTATCAAAAGTGTTCTCTACACCTTCAAGACGAGCTGTCTTGATTTCTTCCACTCTTACCTGTTTAAAGCATGTAGCATTTTTAGAATCCAGGTCCCACAGGCTTTGTTGAATGTCAACGTGCTAGGAGTTCTTTTGAACTGGGCTACAGGTTTCTGAAACCGGTTACTAAGTAAGTATCAGAATTGGTAGCCAGACACACAATGATCAGATAGCTCATTTCTGGTAATATTCTCCCATTTCTAGCCATTGCTCACCATCTGGAAATGACACTATCATTAGGGTAGTGCTTGCTACACAGCTGCGGCCTGTGCTGAGGGATGGATCTCTCCTACTCCTTAATTACCAGTTAGCAGCTCCTGTATAACAAGAGGCAGGATCTATACCATTTAATCACCTGTGGTGTTGTGGGCCTGACGCAAAATGGTTTGTTTGAATTCTGTCTTCTGCTGCTATTTATTTTAAAATTCAAGTCTCCACATTCTGGTATTTAATGTAAGCTCAAAGATCCTCTGTTTCTAATCTCCGTATCTCATCCAACATTTAAAGAACGATCACTCTGTCTCTGTAAAACATCTCTTCTTTGAGCTTTATTAGCCTGTCAGGACATGTTAATTCTCCTGCCTCTACCGCGTGTTCATGGATATAAGATCTCTCTTGGGTCTGAAACAGTTCAGAAGGAATGTAGAGGAGTCTGTGGCATTTATTGTAATCTCAAAAGATTTTAGGCAGGGTGTTAAGGAACTCTATTCTTTAACAGACAAAAGTTCCACCTATGGCAGCTAAATCCCTACGCAACACATTTTGCTGCAGAAATGATAGCATTTCCCTGGCATGCTCACAGCTCTGTTTTATTATTTACTCGGAAATCTTTTGCACAGAACATAAAGAAGGTATTTTGTTACTGGTCTTCATGCCATTTTGTTTAAAGACCGAGTGAACAGGGTTCTGTTTGCACTCCCTGCAGCTTCAAATTATACTGCGTGTTTACCTTTGGCACTACCAGACTGGGCATATAGTCACCCAGGAAAAAATGTGACTAGGTCCTGTTCACATAAAATTACTTACATCACCTCATTAATGTGATGGGCTAAATTATCTTTAGGTCAGAGGTGCTTAACTATTTGTTTGCAAAATAATTCATGTCCCTCTGCTAAAACTGGTGTATGAAAGGACGAGAAAGTGGGATTAGAATTCCAGGAATAGTTTTTCACACATAAAGTCCCTTTAAAAATGAAAATGCTGGGTGAATACATGGAGAGAAAGCAGGACTATGTTGTATGTTGTTTACATCTCACATATGTTGCAAAGCATCAGGAAGCCTGGTCAGGTGCTATAAGTCTCTGGGACGGTGGTTTTTTAGCAGGACTGAACACTCCTCTGTGCAGGACACAAATCTTGCACTTGCTGGTCTTACCAGATATCCAGGATCACAAAATATCGATTATCAAAATGCTAACTCTTTTTCAGCATTCAGGAAGCCTTTTAAAATTTAGAAGGGATCATGGTAAGTCTACATTTAGGAAAGATGGCAGATGTGATTGAATCCTACCAAAGTGACTCAAGCTAACAAAATAGTTCAAAAGTATCTGTACCTAAAGAATATACTTGATCTGAAACAGCAATCAAGTCTGTGAACAGGGATGGCGAGCTATGGATTACAAAGCTTACTCCCCACAAGAAAAAAAGAGGAAACTGTAAAAAAATTCTGCTGCTTCCAGGATCTTATTTTTGGATTAAAGCCCCAAAAAAAGACTTCTTACAAGCCTCCTGATATGCCATCTCTTCTTTTTAGAACTTTTACTTAATGAAATTTATTCAAATTGATTCCATTAATAGAAAAGCTGATTGCAGTGTTGAATGAACCTGTTTGTAGTACCTGGCAGTCAATCTCAAAGCTTTTCAGAAAATCTCCAGAGAAATTCATCAAGCATAAAGAAATACCACCAGGTATATGCAGAAATAAAATGGGCTCAGATTAAAATGCTAAATGTATCAGAATTTCAAACAAGTCAATAAATATATATTTTTTTTTTCAAAAAACGGAGGAAATACACAGCTTATCAGATTTCACTACAAAACCAAAGAACAATATTAATGCTTTCCCTCAAACCCAAATGATTAAAAGGTTCCTACAGGCAGATGAGAATAAAGTGAATAGTGAAACTGTGAAGCAGGAAAATGTATTTATAAAAGCTGGCTGTACTGTATTTTCCATGCCAGCCACTGAGCAGTATATATTATCCCCAAGAGGCAACTGCACAGCTATTTGTTAACGTGTTAGAGCTATTTGTTAACTTGTGACACACCAGTATGACATTAAAATAATTAAAATTTCTTGTCAAAGCTACAGAACACTCTTGCATGAATCTCCAGAAACTCAATGGCTAGGACAATTATTTCAGAGGTAAAAGATTCATCTCCCAAACCATATAGTATCTTATTAAGGACAGAGATTCAATACTCAGCTCGTACATCTCATAAATACTCCACATGTCCTTGGACACCACAGGCCGCTAGAAGATACTTCAGCCTCATGCTAAATGGGGAATAGCTGGTTGCATGTACCTCCTCCCCTCTTCCATGTGAAGAATTATGGAATGCTAATTGGAAAATTAAAATAGTACCCTGCTTTTAAGCATCTTAACACCAATAAAACACAATGACATTAAAGTCACCCTTAGCACAAGCCAATAAACATAAAAGGTTGATTTCCATGCAGGTTCATTGAAATTCCAGTCTTGCCCCATCACCGGTTCTTGATTTAGTCAGGAGGCAGTTTCAATCTTCTTTCTCTACTCCCTTTTTAAGAAATGTGCCTTTGTAGATGAGGTTATGTCCTTTCCTAGATCTAACTATTAACAAATTGTGAATCCATATGGAGGTAAAATACATTTTCTTATGCAATAAGGCAAGAAACAAACTTAAGAATGAAGGCTATCCCTATCAGGCATCTTCTATCAGCTTTGACTGCAACGATCAGGTCAAATTTAATCAGTGGCCAAACCCAGAAGTACACTGAGCTTGTTACAAAATTTATTCTATTGGGCCATGCTGTCTTGCAGCCTTTTTGGGGTGAGTCACAGGGCAAGGTTTTCAAAAGTGAGCATCTGAGGTGGAGGTCTCTTGATATGGATTTCCACCTGAGATAAGCTGTGGGTCATTCACCTTGAAAAGAAGCTTGTTCTTGGTACCCAAAAATTCATTCCACTCTATGAAAAGCATCCAAAACCATATCTTATGTTAATGAAATTACATAAGCAAAGTAAGGAAAGAGTAGGTCTCTGAGAATCTGTGCATTTTGAAAAAAAAAAAAAGAATTCCCCTTTTATTAACAAAGGAAAAAAATCAAATCCTTCGTTTCAACCTCACATTCATGTTTACCCATTCATAAAATACTTATTGCCTTGCCCCGTTGATAATACTCATTACTTAATAGCTTTTAGTCTAAATTCCTATGCATTCCTATGTTCTGTCAAGTCAAATGAAATAACATCCTGGTGAACTACTATCAGCAAAAGGGAATTATAAATGACAGTAAATTGTGTGTTTTTATGTGTTTTGATGTTAAGACTGAGGAAAAATAATTACCTTACCACAGACTGTGTAATTCCTAGCTGTTAATTGATTTCCTTTGTGCAATCTCCATATCTGTTTTCTTAATAATGAACTCTTAACCACCAATCTCTTTTCACTTCTCCTTTCCCTACTGAAATAAGTAGGAAATTCACCAAAAAAAAAAAGAAAAGAAAAAAAAAGGAGAAAGAAAAGATTATGCATTGGTGAACATCTGATATAATAAACTTGAGACAGATTTGCAAAGAGCTAAACGTTAATCTTTTTCACAGAACAGAAACAGAACAGGATATATTCATAGAATCACAGAATTGTCATGGTTGGAAAGGACCTCTGAGATCACAGCGTCCAACCATACACACAAAAAAACACCCTACAGTCTTGGCTGCTAGAGCATGCCCTGAAGTGCCACATCTACATGTGTCTTAAATACCTCCAGGGACAGTGACTCAGCCACCTCCCTAGGCAGGCTGTTCCACTGCCTGAACACCCTCTTAGTAAAGTAATTCTTCCTAATATCCCATCTAAACCTTCCCTGCTGCAACTTCTGACCATTTCCTCTGGTGCTGTTATTATTCACTTGGGAGAAGATGCTAGAACCCATCTCTCTACAACCTCCTTTAGGGTAGTGGTAGAGGGCAATAAGGTCTCCCCTCAGCCTCCTCTTCTCCAAACTAAACATGCCCAGTTCCCTCAGCCTCCCCTTATATGACTTGTTCTCTAGACCCCTCACCAGCTTGGTGGCTCTGGTGGCTCTCCTCCAGACATGCTCCAGCACTTCAATGTCCTTCTTTTAGTGAGGGGCCCAGAACTGAACACAGCACCCCACATGAGGCCTCACCAGTGCTGAGTACCAAAGGCTCCTGCTGGCCACGCTATTCCTGATACAAGTCAGGATGCTGTTGGCCTTCTTGGCCACCTGGGCACACTGCTGGCTCATGTTAATTCGGCTGTCCCACAGCACTCCCAGGTCCTTTTCTGCTGGGCAGCTTTCCAGAGCCATTCTTCCCCAATCCTGTAGCACTGCATGGGGTTGTTGTGATCGAAATGAAGGACCCAGCACTTGGCCTTACTGAACCTCAAACAATTGGCCTTAGCCCATCAATACAACTTGAGGGGGGAGAAGGGAGAGTGTGCTTTTGCTGCCATGTAAAAGAAAATTACAGTAAAAACTTTGCAATCAAAATGCTAGTCAAGCCAATACAAATCTTTTAATGCAGCACAATATCCCTTGTGTACGGGAGAATCCTGGAAACTGTGGTTATGAAAACAATAGGATGAGCCATGCAGCCACTTCTGACACAATTTCTCCTCCAGTGATGATGTACGGTGACAATCAAAACAATTTGCTCCAACTCCTCAACTTGCACTTCAAAAATTAGTTACAGAGCCTGTGTCTAGACACAGACTGTTCACCTACAGCACACTGTTTTAATCCACTAGTATGGCTGCAAAGTCCAACCTTATCCTCAAAATGTAACTCATTCATTCACTTCAGGCATCAACAGATGCCATTGACCTTGGTTACATCATTTTAATTGATTTATTCATGTGTACACAATACAAACCTACTCAATTATTCTATGCAAACACAGTCAGCTTCCAGATCATTGCATTTTTACATATTTATTCACCAATTTGGATAATTCTCTGATGGAGTGTAGGACTACAGGCTACAGTAGTGCTAGAGGGTTTATCTTGATGAACCCACATGCTCTTTAAAAGGGGGAAAAATAAAATAGGCATAAAAATTTGAGAAGGGCTTAGAAGATCACAAAAGGGCATAGTGATCACATAATGATAAGAGTTTTTGATTCTTGGAGAAGATTGGAGGGAGGTCAGCAGAATTGCCACCTTGGACTTCCAGAGGGTGGACTTTGGTCTGGTTTAGGGGTCTAGTTGACAGAGTCCCTTGGGTGGGGGTCCTGAAAGACAATGGGGTCTGGGAAAGCGGGACGTTCTTCAAGAAGGAAATCTTAAAGGTGCCCATGTGCCGAAAGGCAAGCTGGAGGAGAAGAATGGTAGGATGGTAGGAAGGAGGGTTGGAAGGCTCTACAGAGGGATCTGGACAGGCTGGATCAATGGGCTGAGGCCAATGGTGTGAGATTCAGCAAGGTCAAGTGCTGGGTCCTGCACTTGGGTCACAACAACACCATGCAGTGATACAAGCTTGGGAAAGAGTGGCTGGAGAGCTGGCTGGCAGAAAAGGACCTGGGGGTGTTGATCAACAGCCAGCTGAATATGAGCCAGCAGTATGCCCAGGTGGCCAAGAAGATCAACAGCATCCTAGCCTGTATCAGGCAGAAACAGAGTGGTGAGCAGGACTAGGGAAGTGATTGTCCCCCTGTCCTTGGCACTGGTGAGACCACACTTCGAATACTNACACTGCGAATACTGTCCAGTTTTGGGCCCCTTACGACAAGAAAGACATTGAGATGCTGGAGTGTGTCCAGAGAAGAACAACAAAGCTGCTGAAGGGTCTAGAGCACAAGTCTTATGAAGAGAGGCTGACAGAATTGGGGTAGAGAAAACAAAGCCGAGGGGAGACCTTGTTGTCCTCTACAACTTCCTGAAAGAAGGTTGTAGTGAGATGGGGGTCGGTCTCTTCTCCCAAGTAGCAAGAGATAGGACAAAAGGAAACAGCCTGAAGTTGCTCCAAGGAAGGTTTAGGATGGATATTAGGAAAATTTTCTTCACTGAAAGGGTTATCAAGCATAGTTGTTGAGTCACCATCCCTGGAGGTATCCAAAAGACTTGTAGATGTGGTGCTCTGGGACATGGTTTAGTGGTGAACTTGGCAGTGTTAGGTTAATGGTTGGCCTTGATGATCTTAAATGTTGGTTACAACCTAAACAATTCTATGACTCTAACATTGTGAGAATAAGGTAAGGATCTTCTCCCACAAGTGAGTGGCACTTACAGGTATGTGTCATCTTTTTCTCTGTCTCCAGGATTCATTGGTTCCCTGTTTGGTCACGTGGTGACCTTTTTCTTGTATTTTAATATCACCTCTTGCATTAAAGTTATCTTTCTACTTATTCATGAAACTAAGTCTGTTGGGTTTGCCTCCCTGCTTGGACAAACCAAGGTAACCATTGAAAAAAGTAAAGTTATTTTAGTGCACAGCTGTGGAAGGAACATATGGCCTGAATTTTTTATCACAGGTAAGCCTTTATTACATATAAGACCTTGCTAGATACTTTTGCCTTGAAAAACAATGTAATGACCTGCAAATACAGCAGCTAAGGATCGTGAGCCTAGGGTGATGGCTGGGCACCTGGGCTTTTGCACTTGGTCAAGTGAATTTATCAAAGTGCAATTGCTGGGAACTTTGCACAGGCTGTCTTCATTGAGGATTTATTCTGGTCTGACATCTACAGTGCAAGTTTTCCTACAGTACTTTAATGAGGGTAAATGGTTTAGAAAGTTGATATAACATGGAGGCACCTGTATGCTCTAAGATAGTTGCTTTGAAAGCTGCTAGTAAACTGCTCTTATCTGAAGGTACGCCTGAGAATGGGACCAAACTCTGCTAACTGGATGTTATATGTCTCTAACACTGGTGGTGTTAAAGTATGTGAACTAATTGGATATTACTCCACGTGGCCATTTGTCTGAACCACATGGCTGTTGGATATTGGTGTTTATCTGATAAATTGCAATATTGATGATGCCTCAAGGATCAGGAAAGCAACTTAAGAAAAGAGACAGATTGGATGTGGGGAAAAAACCCACCATGGTTTGGGTTCTGCTGCCATTAATCTGAAAAGCGTGGTGCGATTCATTCCAGGTCTAGGGGTTTCCAAGCAAAGTCAAGACGGCAATGGGTACACAAGCAGGAACTTGTCTGGAACCCTAAATCCTGTCAGTGCTGGACAATAATAGACTGTTCAGCCCAGAAGGAATACATGATATTTCTTTAATCCTGGGCAACTTGGCAGAGAGGGCATATAGGATGCTATTGCTAAAACTTCGTTATGGAGAAATTGTGATTTAGATAACACTCTGACTCCTCTTTGATTTAGATAATTAGCTCCTAGTAAGACAACTCAGTTTTATTTCCCTTAAATGCAACTATGTTTTACCACACACAGACTTTAAATAACTACTTTGTGCGGTTTTGCGAGGCTAATTTTCATTTGCAATAAAATAAAAATTGGGTGGAATTCTTAAATATTTAATGACTTCTAGCTCTTTCCACTCTGTTTACTAATGTATGAACACATCCTTTTTAAATATCTTGCAGTCTATCTTTGGATGTCTTGTTGACTACAGGCTGAGGAATATTCATCTAAATATCTGTGGAGCATGTCAGGGTAACTGTAGATAATTTCCACTCAGCTTTTTTTTCAGCAATACTGCTAAGCTTCCATTTCTACTGCAGTGACAAAAAAACATAAGAACAGAAACCTCTACTGGTGAACATCTCTTGCCTTGTAACTTACTTAGTTACACATGCTTGCAGTTATGGAAATATGGAGATTAAGTGAACAACAGAATGTTTAACCAAATCTTAAACCTTTTCCTTGCTCGTGGTAGAACAGAAACAGCAGAGTTCAAATGCTCCAAATGAGTGCAAAGCAAATGACTATCAGTTGAGCTTCAGGGACTACAGACTACCTGGAATGGCAACATGGAGCTTTGCACTGTTTGTGGATGGGCCCGAACTAGCTGGTTCTACAAACTACCTGGTTAAAATCTGATTGGGACGTATGTTTGGTATCACAGTGCTGACTACGGCCATATAAAGGTTGCTGGTACCCACATGATTAGTCTAATGTTTTTTTGCTTAGGTCCACCTGAACTTTAGTCACACCACTTTACTGTGGAGTATCTCAAGTTTTCCCATCGGTATTTTACCTTCCCCACTGGCAACAGGAACTTGCCCCTGGCAGAAACCCAGAGAAACAAAGTGAAGGGGCAAAGCCCAGTGGAAACTTTCTGCTCATCCACAAGGCATGCTTCTGCTCTGAAAGTGTGGTGGAGCAGAGAGAGAAGTAAAGGCACTCTGGCTGCCAGACACAACTCCTTCCCTCAATGGCAAATCTACTTTTGCATTTAAGCCAGATGTAATGGACGACATGCGTAACTGCTGTACCTCCCTCAGCTGTAGAAATCAGAACAGCCCCATTTACCTACAGCTGGGCTATGCTCATTTTATTGTCTCTTCTTTCTAGCTTATGCTACTTACAAGGTATACTCAGAACCAAGCTCCCCTCCTAAAACAGTCTGTACTACCTGTGTGTAGGGGTAAGGGGAGAAAGTGCAGTTGTTCATTGTGTTAAATGTCACAATAAAAATGTCTTATTACAGAAAAAAGAGTGGAAATAAAGATTTGTGGACCCTCATTCAACAGATGCCAGTTGGATCACAGCCCTTGCAGCTTTTCATGTCTGGCAGTGTTTGGGTCTAGGAATAAGACAGCAGCTGCAATACAGAATATAATGGCTTAGAGCTGGTTGAATTGGCAGAGCTCAAGTTTGTGCAGTTCTCCTGGCAACTTTGCAATTCTAGAAACAGTTAATTCACCCAAACCAATTTTTCTTTGGTGGAAAAAAAAAAACAAAACCTTAGCTAACAGTGCTGAAAGAAATAGAATTTTCAGTCTGAATTTAGTGTTACTAAAGCAGAGTACACAATAAAAGAAAGCAATATAATTTCACAAATGAGGTGGAAGTGTGCAGGGTAAAACAAATTGTTTGGTCTCCAGTCACTTCATGTGAATTGAGGAAGGGGGTGGAGAAGTTAGTAACTGGAGAATGGACTGTGTGCAGTAATATCAGCAGACATGGTGACTTTTTAAATTAAATAGCTTTGTGCAATTAATCTACTCTGATACACTGGCACAGGCCTCCAAGCAAACTTTTCCTTTCTCCAACACAGTAGTTCTTCTCAAGTATCCTGTTGCTTGCATTATTACATAAAACCATGGCAAACTATTTGTTCTAAATACAGTGGCTTTATTTTTTTATCAATTGAACTTGAAAAAGTGCATGTGGACTAATGCTAATTAAGACTGTGTGGGTATCTTATCTTAATGTGATAGGGACTACAAGTTTCCGAAACACCCTGATCTGGTCATAATTAATCATGACAAGGACCCTGTTGAGCTAAACGTGATTAGTTACAGCCTAATTAAAGGTCACTGTTGGCTGCAGTTTTGGGCTTCATCAGATAGATCATGTTATCTTATTTTTTTCGGTGCAGACAGAAAATAATTAAAGATGATGCAAAAGCATGAAACATCTACATATTTTCCAAATCAGTGAGATAAAGTAGTGTAAAAATATTACTTACACCGAAGATCTGAACTCATTTCAGGGAACTAACTAGTGTCAAAACAAATTCACTGAGAGGAAAAGAGATGAGAAAAATACTTTTGGAGATGTAGTGAAGTTAACTAAGAATAGTATGATCCTACCATGGTGCAGAGGAGATAATTATGCTACACTAACGAAGTCTCTCTCCTGGTAGTAATGCCAGATGTTACATGTTCTCAACATTATTGTAGCCTTGTCAGCCACCCAGACAGTATGTTTTGGCAAACCACATACAGATTATCTCACTAATACGAGGTTAGGAAACTTAGTGTGTTGGGAAGATAATGAAATAGGCAAGCTAATGTGGAAGGCTGTCTGGCCTCCGTCTCCTGGTTTGCCAGCCTAAATTCCTGGAGCTGCTGTGATCTCTCCTGCAATTCCCCAATCCTCCCCGAGGCCTGATGTTGTATAGTGGGGTTAGAGGTTCTTCAGCATTATTTTAGTAAATGACACATATCACTAGAGTTGGCACCTTGTAGAGATCTGCAACAGCCTCTGTGCTCCCGCTGTCATCCTCCTCCTCCAGTTCCCACTGTGCTTGCCGATGATTCTCTAACAGCTCATGGTAAGCCTAAAAGAAATACAATAGATATATTTAAATAGCTGAAAAGGTTCTTTTCATACTCCTCTTCCCATGTACTATCACAACAGTAAGTGCTTATCTGTGACTCAGAGGGAAATGAAACTTGCCTCACCACCTTAATTTGAGCATATACAGTCTTGAGTATGAAACTCCACAGCCTCAGCAATTTGGGGTTAAATAATATGTACCTAATACTAGAAAACATGTGAAATGATCTGATTTTCAACCTGCTTTCCTGTGTATGAGTATCACTTCTTGATAGCCAGTACTANGAAACACAATAGATATATCTAAATAGCTGAAAAGGTTCTTTTGATACTCCCCTTCCCATCACTTCTTGATAGCCAGTACTATGAGGTGCAGAACAGCCATCAGAGATCATCNGAAATGATCTGATTTTCAACCTGCTTTCCTGTGTATGAGTATCACTTCTTGATAGCCAGTACTACGAGGTGCAGAACAGCCATCAGAGATCATCACCTGAAACCTTAGTTACAGCTGTAATTCCATGCTGTGTAGGGCGTTTGTGCTGGGCTTGGTCACCATGTCCCATGGTGGTCCCTAAAAGGCTCATCTATGATTCTGTCCTGTTTTGGTCCTTGGTCACAGATTTAAGAGGGATGCTATTTTTTATTTCAAGTCAGGACTGTGATGTCTTTGCAGACTCATCTGCTGTAAGGAAGACTGAATTTCACAGACAAATAGCATCTTGTTCTACAGACTGAGTTGTTTTATACATAAATATTTCATATTTTCATTTAAACTGTCAAGTGTCCTTTTACATTCCTGTGGCTACCATGGCTTTCTTTGTTACATATGTCAATAGGGCTCTTCTAAAGAGCTCAGAAGTGCTCATAAGCTCTCCATATACAGGTCATTCTTGTAGAAGGGGACTATAAAATTCACATCTATCATTAAATTCTAGTTTACCAAAGATTTTGGCAAGTTAATTACTGTAACTTTTATGTCCACCTGGGGTAGGGTATGTCCACCCAAGACTGGGTTACTGTAACTGGCACTTTTTGGCTTGTGTGCTTCACTTGATCATTTCTGTGTTCTCTGCCAGTAAAAAACAAAATGAATATCCTCCTTTTCCAGTGGAAACATAGATGAAGGAGAGAGAATCATACAAGGACTCTAACCATTACTATCCAGGTCCTTCTGTCATTTAGAAAAAAAAAGCTGCAGCAACTAAATCATTACCATACAACTTGTGTTCAGAAGAAACTGATGTGAAGAAAGGTCATTGCAAAATCCACCTTCTTAATTGCAAACCACTTAAAATTCAACAGAAAGGTCAGTTACTGCTGAGGTTGCTACCACAGTAGTGCAAGCTCTTTGATGAGGTGAAGGAAGGAAGGCAGAGAAGCAAAGTGTATTTGATGGGTACAACTCTGGGCTCATGTGAATATTCACAACCAACTGCATCACAGCTGAACTGGCTGTGAAACCATGAAATAGGTTTAAAACAGCTCCTCAACACTGAGGGGCTTGTTTACACAAAACAATTACTGGACTACTTCAGTCAAATCGTGGGAGCTGCAAACATTTACATATTTTTCTTATTCTTCAAAGAGTCTCTGGACACAAGAACCCATCTGTTCTGGGACAAAAGTCCCCCCCAGTGTGCCAGCGGAAAGGCTTAAATTTTTGACTTTACATAATCAAAGAATATCAGGGATTGGAAGGGACCTTGAAAGATCATCTAGTCCAATCCCCCTGCCAGAGCAGGAACACTTAGATCAGGTCACACAGGAATGCGTCCAGGTGGGTTTTGAATGTCTCCAGAGAAGGAGACTCCACAACCTCTCTGGGCAGCCCCTTCCAGTGTTCCATCACCCTCACTTGTTTTACTATTTGTGCACGGTCATTTCATAATACTAAGAGTCAGTTGTGTTCTGTCCTGTAGCACGAAGTGCAAGTTGGCTATTCCTGCTCAGCCTGTCACAAGCAGATCATTAGCCTACTGTTTAACTAAGCATATTTGTTAACTTTCTATGGTGTACAGAACAGAGCATCGCTTGCACAAAGCTGTGTGGCTCTAACTTTGTAGGGGACAGGCCTTAATACAAAATATCTAAGCTTTGTTTAATGCATTTGGGATGTGTCCAAGGGTTTTGGATAATGTGAATGTATCTTCCTCATGTACAAGTGCTCAATGGCTTCAAAAATGTGATAGAATTATTTGCATAAAGCTATAGAAAGAGGTAAAATATGTTCTACTGTTTTAAAGTGCCTGTAGTCATTTGTTTTGAAGTGAGGTGTTGCCAGACAGGTGTTGCATACAAGAACAGTAACTGCATTATCCAAGTCATACAATATAATTAAAGAACTTGTCCCTGCAGGACAAAATTGCCTTGTTGAGATCAATAAATTTTGACAGTTTGCTACAGCTGAAATCTGGCTCTTCTTATACAGTAATTTATCTAAGTTATTAGATTTCATCAAAAGTTTAATGTTTCTGGATGTAACCACTTTAACCTTAAATTACTTCTTTTCATGAAAATTGAGGATCAATTCTTTTTTTATTTCTTAATAACTTGGGTTTGTACTTCTCAGCAGTTACAGTTTTGCAGCTCTCAGCATTTACAGCTGAGAACTTGGATTTTGTATATACATTCCAAACAATAAAAGTAGAACTCTACAGAAAATATGGCCAAGGAAGCACTACACTGGCCATTGTATACCATATTAAATTATCTACTGCAAACCTGCTCTAAGGTATCCTGCCAGCGATCATAATGGGTTTTCCCTCTGCTTATGTGACATTTGATAGTCTTTTGAGCCTCAGTAACCTCTCTCATGGAAAAGCAACCAGATCAGCGCAGCCTGCTTTCTTCTCTAACGCAGGCCAGATACTTTGCTGCAGAGACTTCCTATATTGAACCAAATGCACAGTATCTTAAGTAAAAGATGTTTTCTACAAAACGCACAATCCAGCATTAATGTCGTTTTGGAAAAAAATGCCAAAGGATAAGACCAGCACTGAAAGAAAAGTCTCTAGGCAAGACTAGGCAAAAGCGGGGTCTGACCCTATCCTACCTGTGCTACTGTACATGATTCTCAGGAGGACTCTAAAATCCCAATTTTATGGAAGTAGGAGAAATCTGCAATATATTTGGCCTTAAAAACTAATGGAACAGTGAAAGTAAACTTCTAAGTGCTCACCTTAAGAAAACCAGGAACATCTTTATTATGAGAAGTTTTGCTGAGGAGACTCCCTTGTTCAGCTTTCTGTCTGTGTTTGATCTCTTCTGTCTTCTTTGAACGGCACTCCAGTCGTTTCAAGATCAGGTCTTTACTTTGCTGGATACATTCTAGAACATAAACCACTGATGATTAGATACCGTAACTCCGCAGGGAGAAAGCAGCATCTGCTGCTGTCACACAACATAAGCTAACAGAAATCTGGAAATCAGTTAGTGAGTGAAATAGGCACGTAATTACCATGCAGGATTAGAAATTTGATTCTTACCCTGATAGCCTTTTTTGTATGTGAACTTTTAGGTTGTTACATGGCACTTAAATCTATCAGGTTTTGGATCACTACTGTCCTGCACCCTTCCTGTCATTGGTGCTGCTGCTTTTTCAAAGGCAGCATGTTAGTTCAAACAACAGAATCCCACCTGCATCACCCCCAAACCGCTTCTTCCTGCTTCAGGAAGGTCCAGAAATAGTTCATTACCAAATTGCACATATGCAAATGCAGCTGGAAGGACAGGGGCAGTAACATATGGCAAGCAGAAAAGGTTTAGAGCAGTGCTAGTTCAGATTAGCTTGAGCTGGAGAGCAGCCACATCAGGCTTCCATCATGACTCATCCAGGAACCTGCAGCAAAAGTCGTCAAGGTCCCTCTGATTTTGTGCTAGTACCATGAAATATTTGGGACTGAGTTTTTCTCCCCTTCACCCCTCCTATAGCTCCAAGTGATTTATACATCCACGAGTCTATCTGAACGTTACGCTGCAGAGTGGAATTGGTGCTTTTGATCTCCTGCCACTACTTCATGTCTCACTGCCTGTCCACCTAAGAACTTCATTCACTCCCCCGACTCGCCCTGCCCCAGGAGCAGCACTTCATTCCGAACACAAGCAGCTAAAGGGGAAAGCAAAAGAATAGTCATCTGTGGCTGCTGTACCGCACCAAGCTCCATTAACTACAAGAAATTATTTTGTGGAGAAATAAAGGAGCAGAGCACTGTAGCACTGAGAATGTTACTTATTCTCCATGCTAATTTATCATGCTTATCCACAGGCTGATGATGGACTGACAAAACACTTGGAAGTGCACTGAAAGTACAGACAGGCCTGTAATAGAAAATGTCATCTGAACAAATGTAGCAACTGTTATTTTTAAACACTGCTTGATTCTTTACTACTTCCTTGTTTGCTTCCTAGGAGCACAGTCCTGCTGGCTTTGTTTTCTGCTTGTGAATTATAGGTACACTTTAAGTTATATATTTAGGAGCTCGTAAGCAAGGTTAACATAGACTCTCATAGGAAAAGGCTGCTCTCCAGATTTATTTTTTAAAACGGTGTATCTCATTTCTATCTAAAACCAGGAGGTTGATAATGCCCTTCTGCACAGGCTGTACTAACTATAATATATAGCTACATATACATATAAACACCTAGTTTGCATAAAATCAAGGCCTTGACAGTTATTTTTGCTTTGGAACAAGAAAAACTTGACAGAAAGTGGGGAAACGCCACCCACAGATGTACATTTATGCTTAAGGAATGTTAGTGGCTGAACCTAAGCAAAGACTATCAACTAGGCATGTCAGCTATAGAAGGAAACAACCATGAAATAATGTCTATCAGGATATACATGAATTTGTAAGTATCAGCATATTGTTCATATGGTTAATTGATGTTTCTAAAGTGGATCAAGTCTGAATTATGACAATTCTGATCACCTTTTATGACGAAATGACTGGCTTGGTAGATGAGGAGAGAGCAGTGGATGTTGTCTACCTTGCCTTCAGCCAGGCTTTTGGCATAGCCTCTTGTCAGTTCCTCACGGGAAAGAGGATAAAGTATAGTCTGGATAAGCAGACAGTGAGATGGATTGAAAACCTGCACAAAGTCCACCTGAAAGACAGCAGCGAGTGGTGTACTGCAGGGATCAACACTGGGTTCAATCCTGCTCAGTATCTTTATTAATAACCTGGAAAATGGGGCAGAGGGTGATGCTGTCATCCACAGGGCCCTTGACAAGCTGGAGAAATGGGCTGACACAAATCCCATGAAGTTCAACAAGGGGAAGTGCAGAGTCCTGCAGGTGGGGAAGAACAACCCCAGGCACCAACACAAGCTGGGGGCTGCCACTCAGCTGGAAAGCAGCTTGGCAGTAAAGGACCTGGGGGTTCTGGTGGACACCAGATTGAACACGAGCCAGCGATGTGCCCTTGTTACTAAGAAGGGAAATAGTACCCTGGGCAGCATAAGACAAAGCACTGCCAGCAAGCTCAGGGAGGTGATCCTTTCCCTCTGCTCAGCACTTCTGAGGCCACACCTGGGGTACTGTGTTCAGTTGTGGCCTCCTCGGTACAAGAGAAGCATGGACAGACTAACAAAAGGCCATGATAATGGAACTGGAATGATGGATGGGAGCATCTCTGCTATGAAGAAAGGCTGAGAGAGCTGAGGCTGTTCAGCTGGGGGAAGAGAATACTCAGGGGGATCTTATCAATGTCTACAAATACCCGACAGGAAGATGCAAACAAGACAGAGCTAGGCTATTTTCTGCGGTGCCCAACGACAAGGCCAGAGGCAATGGGCACAGACTGAAACCTGGGAAGTTCCCTCTGAACATCAGGAAACACTTTTCTAATTGTGAGGGTGACTGAGCACTGGCACAGGTTGCCCAAGTAGGTTGTGGAGTCTCCATCCCTGGAGATACTTAAAAGCCATCTGGGCCACTGGCTGTAGCTGACTGCTTGAGCAGGGGGTGTTGGACCAGATGACTTCTAGAGGTCCTTTCCATCCTCAACCATTCTGTGAATTGCTGACGATAAGATATGACACTATTTATCAACAAGAAGCCTGAATGTAAATGAGCACCACTGCAGCAAGAATATACTGCACCAAGACCACACTCATTCTGACTATTCAGTTCACTGAATTCTAACCCTGATGCCATTTTGCTACGACAATTGTCTTTAAATACACCCATGGGTAACAGAAATGTTTCTGGAAAATGTGCAAGAGTGAAATACTTCTCACTGTTTTCCTTTGGCTGAATGCGCACTGTGATTTTCCATGATTGCTGATGGGAAGCACTGAGCCCTTGATACAGCACCTACCAGAGCAAGTTAGGGTTATGGTTCTCAACACATTGGGTGTTCGGTAACATGCAAAGTGACAAAGCTGGGTCAGTCAGCTTGGACTTCATTGCGTACTTTACAGATGTCAAAGGCTGTTAAGAGGAAGTAGAAAAGACTTCGTTTTTTAAATATTTTAGTCTGATGTAATAAGAGAGAGGATTAACTGAAGATCCTAAGTCTTAAAATTACCTTTTCACAAGAGTGTTAAGACAGCTACGTTTTGTGTATCTTCTGGCTCCACATGCTAGCAGGAGATGGTAAGACTATATTCTGTACGCACACAGCTATTACCCTCCCTAACGTTAGCGAGTATCACCAACAGTATCAAGTACATGAACAGCAAATGGAGAAATCTCACAAATACTTGTAACAAATGTGACCCTTCTTTAATCTTCAAACTAACAAAATAAGGTACAGATTATGTGAACTGTAAAGTAAGTTCAAACTAATGCCTGGAACAAGACCTAAAAGGCTTAAAGCCAAAGTTCCCATTCTAAGCATCCTCAGCATCCTCCCTTCACAATAATGGTGCTCTTGGCCAATGCATCAATATATTTTTAAAACAAAGGCCATAATATTTTACTATTTAATATGATAATTTGAAGTCATAGCCATATCTGTGAGGTCATGAGCTACGGTTTAAGTACTCACCATTACTGAAATGTGTCAGCTGTTCCCAGAAAGCCTTGTGCAGATCTGTTAAAAGTTCTTCCTTTTGTCGGACTGAGAGATTATTCTTCACAGTTAAACGGTCCAGAATATTTGCTACAATATTTAATCTACATTTGCACTCTTCTGGTATATAGGACTTCAGTGAATCAATGACTTTCACCATAAGCTCCCAGTTGAATAACCTTTCCTGAATGTCCTGAAACAAATATTAAAAAGTCCTGTTTAGAAATGAAGAAGAGGTCTTTGGTTGTGCTTGTCTTTTCATTGAATTATTCATTCCCAAACCATGCAGAAAACTGAGGAGGCTTCTTAAGACCACATGAATAACAATCATCACGTACTAAAACACTTCTGAAAATCTTGATTAGCATTGGTTAGCAGTAGGTCTATCACATATTCAGTGACAACAGCTAATCTAAAACTGTTGGTGTTTTTGAATATTTGTAGCTGCCAAGAAGACATTAAGACAGGAAGAGACGACAACAAGTTTACAGAACAAACTTAAATACTTAAGGGGGAACGACGGACAGAAGGGCAACATGGAAGTCCTCTTTTCACAATACTGTATTGCACGCCACTATGGGCCTTCATTTTTGAAATGAGGACAGCTATCTGCTTTTGATAGCGCTGGGATTCCTTCAAGTATGTGGTCAGCTGGAGTTCAGTAAATTTACTAAAGATTAGTATAATTGCCTATGGCCTAGCACCTTTCATTGCACACTATTACAGAAGCAGCCCAAGATTACAGTAGGGAGCAAGATTTCCTGGGTGAAACCACAACTGCTTTAGGCAATGCTGCAAGGTTGGAAAGAGCGTGCCAACTACTGTAATTAACAGATTCACACAAACAACAACCTTTGCAATGAGACGCAAGCAGCACAGTAGTGACTTCAGGAAGGACTATTTCCTGTATCTGTATCCAAACGCTTCATGTGAAGTCTGTCCATCTGAAGGAACTTAGTGTACAGTAGCCCAGTATGGATGAAGTGTGATCAGCTGCAAAGACCATTTTCCTACCTGGCCAGTTCAGTTTACTCAGCTGCTCCAATGCACAACTAACAAGCTGATCATTACCTATCTGTTAATTAGTAAGCCAAATATAGCTAGCTATCCACTTATGCTCCAAATTAGTAATAAATGCAGTGGGCCAGATTCTCATTGTATTGTTAATCTACAAACTCCACATAATTCTTTCAGTATGTTTTCTGCAAAGCAAATAAATCTCTGTTAGATTTAGCTCAACATAAAGGACCGTGCTGATGTGCTTATAAACATATTTTTCCACTTTAAGACCATAACACTAAGAGATGTTAAAGGTTTTCAATTCCAGTTAAAGTCATTGGATTACACACAGGATCACCTTCAAATTTAAACCAGGATTTCTCAAAGTAGAGCAAGTACGTTGAAAAAAGAAAAAAAAAGAAATGTCCTAATGTCTAGGGTAATGATTCTCCATCATTAGATCTGGTGATCTTGGTCCTGGCTCACTGGCTGCATTAATATCACTTTTTCCTAACACAACTGCCTAAATCGTATTTTGAAAATTAGAATTCAAGTGCAGAGAGTTCACCCTCTTGCAAGTCTTCATAAACTGCAATGGAAGTTGAACTCTATGCAGCAGAGCCAAAAGAGGCAAGTGCAGCAAGCATTCCTGAGGCAGGACTGACAGACTCTGTACACTTGCATCATTCTTTGTGTTCAGATTGACTAAATCTCTCTCAGCTTTTATTTCTTTTTGTACTTTACCATTGCCCGCAAATCTTGAGATTCACTTAATAAGCTTTCTACTGCAATCATCTTCTCGGTCAGATCCATCGTTATCTTTGTTGCTTTGGCACTTGAGCATTTTGATTGGTCCAAAAAAGCCTGCTGGGCTTTGTCAGTCTGCTTCCAGAAAGCTTCCATCTATGGAATATGAATCAAAAAACAACCCATGTTCCTTCATTAATCATCTAGTACTTCATTATTACAGAGACAGGCATATGAACCTACTGAAATCCAGCTCACTGAGACTATAGACAGCTTTCAGTATTAGTTAGAGTGAACATTTTGCAAGTCTAAAGAGCTTATTTACTATACGATGATATGAGTGTTGGTGGTACGTAACCAATAGGTCAATCCTGACATTTTTAAATGTAGTCATTCCGTATAATTAACAACTGACTTGTTAGCTCTCCACATGTTGCATCTATAAAAGCAAGCATTAATGGGAAAACTAAAAAAAGATAAACTGCAGCTCTTTTTCTTTTTTTTTTTTTTTCTGGAAAGCAGGAATTCCAGACAAACAAGATTTTTACTAAAAAAAGAAAACTGAAAATTGTCAGTGTTTATCACACTCCGAGTCTTTCATAGCCACGTAAGCATTTTATTAACTACACTGGAATAAAGTACTTCATGCAATATTAGCACAGCGTACCCATTCTGGTATATTGTCATATGGATAATCTCTAGTTTTAGGCTCTGATCACCCCCACATTTATGACTGCACAATTGTGAATATCCTGTGGTCTTCAACGGCATTACTAGTACACATAAAAATAAGAAAATGTATTTATTGCCAAGATTTGTATTAAGTATCTGTGAGTTTTCCGAAAAACTGTGACTAAGGCATCTGTGAGTATGCAAAAAAAAAAACCAAACCCAAACCCTTTATATTATTGAGGGAAGAGCGGATTAGTTCAAGGTCCTGATCTATACGAATCTGAGTACAGGGAAATCATTTTCAATATGGATGAAAAGCATCTGCTGGCATAAGAGTGACAGACCCACTGATGGATGACTGCTGCTGGTGAATAACTGCCTCATGCTGCTCGGTGAGGCTGCCAGAGAGCTTGCATGTGACTAACTGAAGAACTCTAAACAATCAATTTTTCAAAGAGCGAAGTTAAAATTGCAAGAGAAACTTGACACAAAGGAATCATCGTTACCAGGACTTCTGCTATGAAGTGAAAGGCACTGAGAATCACCAGAAAGCTGAAAAAATTCTTAGTGCAGCACTTAACCATCAGACATTAAAAAACATTAACTCCCCCATGAAAAAGGCCCAACGCTGAGATGATGGGCTGTTTAGTTCAGGGCTGAAGTGCCGCAGTCAATCAGCGCAGGGAGCTCACAGAGCCATCAGGCTGACTAGTCACTCTCTCGTTTTCATCACCAGTGAATTTGTTCAAACTGCAGAAACAGGACTGGGAGAGAGATGATTTTCCGGATTACTCAGGTTACTGAAAATAATTAGCAGAATATTCTTAACTTCCAGTTTGCTAGCCTGCAAGCCCTTTGGACACAGTGACGCTACTGTAGAGAAAAAAAACCACCAAACTTCCAAACTTCGCTTTGAGAATCAAATGCCTGCTATCAAACTATATTTTTTATATAAAACCCCACGTAAATGTATTATAATGTGCAGAGCTTCTAAGGACAAAATGCTTTGCTGAAGTAAATACGCAAAGCATGCAAGAAAGTAATTATTTTGTTTGTAATTATTTCAGCTTAAAAATGTCTTATAGTCTCTTATTACTTTCTTACTCAGTTATGTAGTACTGGAGAAAACAATGTTCCTAAAAAAAATAATAAATGGTTCCTATCAAACAAGGTTCCTAAAAGAAAGCAATCTTCTCAAAAGTCAGACTGCACCTGAGCTTGAAATAAATCTTACTACCTGGCAAGCAATAGCCATTTCTAAGCTCTGTGTTCTTGTATAAAAAACACATTGGCCCCCAAAGAGAGCTGGAAATACTTTCCTAAAGCAATGTAAATATGTTTTCTCAAGTCACACACAACTAAACTATTAATTGTGGACTAGTCAACGCAACAGTTAAAAAGATAAAAAGAGCATTCCCCATCAAAAGAATCTAAATTTTAGAGGAGGAAAAAAATATCTAATTTTACAAGAGAAAAATTAGAAAGTTACATTATCTATTATGTGCTCAGAGTATTCTCTTTCTTTCCTTTCTAAATCTTCTAGAGTCTGATACTCTGAATTACGGGCTCCTGACATCTCGGTATTCTGCAGTCTAGAGTCAAGTTGTTTCTGTAGTTCTTCAAAATCCTGGAAAACAAAGCAAGTGAGTTGTTAAACAGAAAAACAGACACAATTTTTACATTTGGATGTGAATTTGTATGTCGGTTGTGGCTCACAGCCAAGTTGAACAAGAGAAAGTTCTGTCTCTGGGTACTGCACCTCCTGCAGCAAAGAAAACAGAGGGTACACGTGGCAACTCTGAACTACACTCAAGGCTGTTGTGATCAAGTCTGATCAAGGTGCCACTGAACTCAAGTTTTAGTAAACACCGCTCCATGAGTCTTGGTACTAATTAATCCTCTGGATCTATCCACAAATATTTTTACTTTAATGCACGTGCCCCATCTTAAATGGCAGCTGTGAGTATACACGCTGTGTTTGAAAGTGCAGACAACTACCCAGTATGATAATCAGCATTTCCTGCAGAGTGTTGGCACACACAAATGAACATACCTGTAATGCTCATAAGGGACAAATTACAGGCCGCATGATTATATGGGGTTTTAAAGTTTTTCAATCCTTTAAAACCAGGGTGATTTTTTTCTGAAAGCTAATAATACTGACAAATCTTAGTCTTCTGCCCTTAGTAGCTTGGTACTGAAATGGATGATGCTTCAGTTGCTGAAACACGCCTTTCATAACAGGCATTTACTTTTAATATCACACAATGTTGGGGTGTCATCGCATTAACTCAATACTCTAAGTTTTACAGAAATGTAACCACATTTTGACAAACTTCACAAACATTTTCACCAAAATCCCATGAATTTTTCTTACAATGCAGAATTAAAAGAAGAAAATGCTGCCTGTGATAAATGATCAGTCTTGCCAGTAAGCATCATGAACAATGGTTCCCAGTGCTAATGCTTCTGCTTATTACCAACGTTTCTTTTACATGGTATCCATAACCAGCCTCATCCTTGATGTGATATCCTAAACCTAAGGCTGTCATGTTTCCAAAAACTTTCTCTCCAGAACACAGGACGCAGGAATCCCATACTGGCACTTAAACACCTGGCCTACTCCAACAATAACTGCATCTAACAAATGAGATTTAGTCTTCATCTTACAGCAGCTCAGTTAGGTACATGAAGGCACTGATGCTGTCAAGTCTCTTTGAGGCTATACTGGGAAACACATCTAATATGTATTACCTCTGTGTTTATAATTTGAAGTCATTACCAAAACTCCATCAGTAAAAGGGATTTGTGCGCCAAATCTCACTTTTCACTTAGTAAATACAATCAACTTTAATAGTAAAGCTGAGGATTTAAGGCAGAGGAGTCATTTTAAGGTAAATTCCATTCTCAAATAAATTACTAGGTACAACTATAGAGATTCCTGATACTCATTCACAGATTGTGAGACTTCATGAACATAATAAATCTCAACAACCAGACCCAGCAAGTTGATAGACTTCAAATCCTAAACATGAAAATCCAACATGTAAGAAAAAAATAAAATCATTACTGTGAGAAGAACTAAATATTGGACTGGGCTGCCCAGAGAAATTGGGAAATCTCCTTCAGTGCAATTATCAAGACTTGGCCTGTCAGGGCACTGAATAGCCTTATGGTATTCCCTGCTTCCTACAGAAGGTTGGACCAGCTGATCTCCAGGGATGGCTCTCAACCCAGGCATTTCTATTACTCTAATCTGGAAAATGGAAAGTGGAGACAGTAACTGCCCCATTTTATGCAATTTTGTAAAGCTTTTTTCCTTCTAATAGTTTTATAAATTGTATTGTAACTCCACCTGAAATGCATATTGACGGTCAACGTATGTCATCTAGTGCAGAAGTGGAAAATGGATTTTGATATAAGTATATGGAAGATAGAAGGATAAAGAGGAAAATAAGTATATTTCCCCCTTGGAAAAAAAAACCTTCATTTTCCTTCTGATACTTTATGTCTTGCTATTTTATTATCAGTAATGATAATTACTGGTAATGATAAGTACTTCAGGCAAAGGCCTGATAATTAAATCTGAGTGAATAAGATTCTCAACATTCTGTTTGCGTGAATGGACTGAACTACAAAATACTTGTAGTCTTAACAGATCATATGCATCACTGTCTTGATCACCTCATACAACAACAAAGAGGAAATGCATACAAGGTACCAGAGAGAATCAACTAACAAGGGTCTTTATTTGCATTTCTTCCAAAATAGTCTACAAATGATATTGCTATTTAAAATGAGTAGGTGAGATAGTTTGCTGTGGCAGCTTGGACCAGCTGGTGGGATTAACTCTTATTTTCTATGGTTTTAAATATTAACCAAGAGAAAGACTTACATTTTCCTGAATTAGAATGACCTTCTTGAACAAATCATCGGTAATCTTCTTTTTCTGATAAAAGTCTGTGAAGCATATTTTGAGAACCTGAATAAACATCTATTTAAAAGGAAAGAAACAAAAACCCAGGGTAAGTGCCTAGTCGACACCATTCGGACATCTTTGTGATAACTTTTGTTCATTTAAATCAATTAGTGAGACTATAGTGAATCATAAGCAAAATAACAGAAACATCAGTACTCTCCAGTATTTCCACCATGAAAAATTCTTGGGCTTTGCCTTCAGTAAGATACTAGAAGATGGTGTTACATTCTAAAAAAGACAAGGACATAATCTCATATATCCTTGTAACCCACAGACACGTTTGAAACTGTCCTTTACTGGAGAAAATAACACTTAAAAAACACAAAGCCCATTTTTCTAAAGTTTAATGAACACCTGAACTGAAAGATACTAACATATTCATTACTATGATTTCAGCTGTAGCTGGCCAAATGAAGCATTTTTATATACAACACAAAAGTAACCGTCTGAAATTCTACATGCCTTCTCTTAGCAAGAACACACCTATTTTCCAGTGGTGTGCTTGGTTTTATTGTTTTTGGGGGGGGGTTTTAACAAAGATTTTAATACTACTGCCTTCAAAAAGATGGTTCTGAATACAGGAATAATTATTGCTTAACCTCTTCTCTTCACTGAGAAGAAGAATATGTCTGCTTTTCATAGACCTGATGCTAAGAAATGCTGACTGAAACCAGACAAAGGAGACTAGAAAATGAAGAAATTATATGCTAAACTGATTTTTTTTTTCTCTTTTCCCCTGCTAGTGAGAATACATTCAAAGCTTCAGCTAAAGGTCAAGGTCATCTGCGTTTTGTGGTAGTTTCTAGTGGGCCACAAACTGCATTAAATGCTCACTTTCTCAGTGTTTCAGTGATTACATCACCATGTTAACTCATCTTCATTTACAAACGGATGATTAACTTCAGGATGAAGTTCAACCTTCTCTAGTCAAGCTAAATTGCCTTCTGAAATCTGATCTCAAGTTCCCTTCCTCATTTACTTAGAAATAAATCCCATCAGAAGAGAAGTTGCTTTCCAGGTTTACTTTCATGCTTCTTTTTTTGCATTGTGTAGAAATTTGTTCAGAAAATTGCAGAACAGAAATATTCTCGTTGCATTTAACAAATTGTACCAGAAATCTGTTTAAACAGAGGTTGGGAAAGAAGGGGAGGAGAAAGCTATATATACTTCATATCAAGATTTATACTAACTGAGCTAAAATTCAGTAATGCTAATGATTCTGTACTTGGTCATAACTAGTCACCATAAACATAAACCATATCTATATTTTTTTTTTTTGCTTTGTCTTTTTTTTCCCCGTCAGCTTTGGATGCTGTGATTCATGTAGTTAGGGATCTACAGTTTAAATGGGTACCTTAATTCCTCTGCCATAAAAAAATCAGGACTATTGTACATATGACAATGGTACTGATTCAGTTAAACTGAACCTTCAATTTTATTCGAAGGGCTTGGAGTCCTTGGAGTTTCAATGCACAACTTTTGTCCTTATAACATAAACTCATCTCTTAAATATTTTTTTTTATTATTTTTACCACCCTCAAATGCTGTATGTTATTCTCTGGAGTAAAGTTTAAAGCCAAATTTTTATCTGATCCAGCCTGATCTCCTGTATTTCACAGTCCAATACATTTCATTACATTTTACTCCTTTGTGAAGCTCAGATATATGAATGAAAAGAATAAAGAGAACACTGTAGAGGTGCAACTCTGCTACACTGCTTCCCAGCTAGTCAATAGTTTATGTTATTTCCTAAACTGATATTCAACTAAGATGGTGAAAACAAATAGCTATAAATGAGACATGGGTACCTACCACATGTTCTTCTTTTCTGAGTTCTGTATCAAGAAGCATGAGTTCTTTTAAAATAAGACTAGAAAGGCAGAGCTTAACATCAAAACTAAAACAAAGATTTAAAACACGTTAATATCAATCTAAATGAAGGTCACATAAAAGAGCAATATTATATAACAGTTTCATTTAATCAATAAATTCTCCTAAAAACATTGCCCCTAAAACAGCAGTCAAGTCACTTCATTTCTACATTGCCTTCTCTTTCAGATAAAATATCTCTACGTAAAAGTAAGCGAAACAAAACAGTGCTTTAGCAAAGGTGGAGTTGCAGCTCTCTTTAGGAAAAGGCAAGGTAAATACAGGCATGCGTGAGTGGCTACAACAAAAAAGAAACAAAGTTTTAAATTGAAACAGCTACAATAAGAGTGGGCATTTTGAAAGTATTCTTCATCACTAGTACCCTCCCTAGTCCCCATAGTAACACAATCATGATTTTCTTTATTCTTGCTTATGAGAACACAGGCACATATATATTCATCCAGGGGTATCTTGCCATTGTGCAGCTGAAATAAAATCAGAGCTGATAATCCACTTTCATTAGCTCTCCCTGCTCACCACTGGAGTCTCTGAGAAAGGAACAGTTTTCCCACAATATGACATGAGTAGTTCCCATTAAACCAGGGAGAACAGAACCACTGCCACTTGCTGTTCTCAAGGCACCTGTTGTGTGACTCGACGTTGTACAGTGCAGAGGACTCCATCCCCACCGAGTGTGCAACTGCATGTGTGAACTGAGCACCAAAGCCAAAACAAAGGGATCTCCCTATTCTAACAGTGATATACTTTTTATGAGATGCTTTTGCCAGAGTTCTGACTCCCAGAATGGCATAAAAACCAAAATGAGTTTCAATATACAACATGATGCATCTCTTCAGTCTCCTCAAGCGCTTTTTAGGGTTATGACCAACGAGGAGAGCAGCTTTACTGCTTACCTCTCACATGTCAGCACTTCAGGGAAGCTGGTCACCTTGAGGAAGGCTCGAGCCTGGAATCTGTCATCGCTCGTTGTGGAATGTATTGTTGTGGAAGAACTGCAGTCCTCTTTATCTCCCTGGCTGAGGGATCCCAGGCTACCTGATGTAGATGTCTCCATGACCTGATTAGGCAGAACCGCCTGCTTTGGATTCTCATGCAAAGATGGATTGGATGAGCCATCTGCTAAAGGCTACAGTCAAAGAAAATTTACAAGGCCAGTTAATACAACACAATAAGGGGATAAACATCTCATCAATTTCCGGTGTTTGCTTTCAAGTGAAAACTTAAACAATATACACGGGCAAAAGTATTTTGACTGAATGTTTGGGAAATCAAGATTTATCACAGTGACAGGTTGCTGCATTGCCTGGAAAAGCAGTCTTCTGTTGCAGTTATCTGCTTGATGCATGTTTCCTTAGGGAAGGGCAGATCCTTATGGGGTTTTTCTCATGTCTCCTTGGACAGACCCAACTTCCATTAATGTTAGTGGAAACAAAACCTCTCTTGACTATAGTGAGTATTGACCGGATACCATGTAAATCACTGCGGGTTCTAGAGGGAGCTGAAAACAGCTGATGCCTTGCAGAATAAACCCTGAGTCAATGGACTATAAAAAAAAGCTCCCAATGAGACAGATTGGCAGTTTTCTTCCATTATTTGATTCTGCCATTTACTCTAACACAGAACGATTGTCATTAATTTTTCCAAGTAGAATCTAAAACCTTACCCTAAATTTCTGATTGATGGGATAGATCACTTTTGCCTTTAATGCAAATGCCGTGACGTTACTGTTCAGAGGAGGCTCGCTTTCCTGTATGGAAAAGAACAGAAAACCATTTGGGAACAGCAGAAGACCTGACAGTTGTTCGCTGTAAGTACTGCACACCCCTTCGGGTTACACAACTTAGAAATTCCCATTGATAACTAAATTTATTAACTGTTTCTGCTTTGGTACAAGAAGTATGAAACACAGAGAAGGGAACTCTCCCATTACCACTGCTCCAAGGTGTTTTACTCCTGCAGGGGAAAACAGGCAGTAGCTGGTATTCACAAGTTATGTTCGTTTTGGTCCCCTCCTCCCACCCCAACTTTTAGCAGCAACTAAAGGTTTCACGAGAGACTAAAATTATCTTAATAATAGAAACTACTAAAGGATAAGTTGCACAGATACCATCATGGCTACAAATTCTGACTTACAATTTAAATAAAGAAACAATAGAACAAACAAAACCAGTCACCATTTTTTCCACAACGAACTTTTATAGTACAACCCTTACCTATAATCTAGAGAAAATACCAATGTTTCTCAAAAAAACTTTTTATCGATAAGGCATTCTTTTCATACAATCTGCTCCTCCTCTTTCCTCGCTGCTACTTTGTGCACTGGATCAATGGGATAATCAGCTTTGTTATGTGAGGTCATGTATGGCTTAATAAAAGGTTGGCTATAAGCAACAGATAGGAATTTTCCTAAAGCTTGGATTTAAATGTTGTATTATAAGTTTTTTGGTTTTGTCATATGACATGAAAGAATCTGACTTGTCAAAACACAATTTTCTTTATATAGATTTTTCTAGGAAATATCAAAGCAATAATAGAGTCTAAAAATAGAAATATGAAGAGAAGAGCAAACTATGTAATTCATTAGACTCTTTTATCATTGCACCTTTTCATCTCCATTTCATTTATTTCCAGAAGTCATTTTTGGATTTACTGATAAAGTTAAAAGCATGAGTTCAGCACAGAAAACACTTACTTGTGCTGAGCAGTCCCACATTGAGGGACAGACTGCAGCAGATCCATTGCTCTGCAACTGCTGGAGGTAGAGCAGCTCCAGCCCGAGGCCGTAAAGCTGCATCTCAGTGTGCTAGAACTAACACATCCTGCTTCTCAGCAGGCATGAGTAATACACCGTTGTTATTATTAATAGGGTAATTATGGCATTATTGCAATGTGGAAGGTCTCAGAATGAAAATACCTGTTTTATTTCTGAAGTGTTCTAACCTAACTAAAAGCCTTTTCCATCTATGCTTCTTAATGAACTGTGAATTTGATGCCACTAACAGCAAAAGACTCTGGAACTGGAAGAAATTAATAGCAAAAAACCCACTTCAGTACTCAGACAAATAGGTGAGGGAAAGTCCCCTCAAATACGAAGGTTACCTCTCAAAGTATTATAAATGAGCTAATGTGGTTGGGAAATGTACAATGTTTTGCTACATGTAACAAAATGGACATCCACCAAGAGCAGAGCTTTACCTCCAGTACCATTTCCTCTTCTGCTTTACTTTTCCTGACTCTGTGTTCTTTTTCAGAGTTGAAGCTCTGGGAATCATCTTTCTGAAATTCCAAGAGAAAACAGATAAAAATATAAGACTGAGGTCATGCAGATTCACTGGAGACATCTTTGACAGCAGCCTGGATACATTCATGCCTCCATACTGAAAATTATTTCAGTATTAGTTGAAAATTTTGGGAAAATACCATCTGAAAACGAATGAGAATTTTACATATTCAGGTTGTAATAATTAAAATTATGAACTTTATTAATTTATCAGTCCAGAAGGAGAAATTTAATGTGGAAAGTTGTCAGAGGCTGTAAACATGTAAATTCAATGCATCTGATCTTGAAACGTCTTACTACAGACTATGGAGTCAAACTCACAGACTGAGTTCAGGCTTCTCAATTAAAGCAAGTTAATTAAAATTCCCTATAAATGCCTCCAATGAAGAGAACACCGAGTATTTTTGCTCCCCTGCTATGAGAAAAACTTCTTAAATGAAGTTTTACATGTGGGAAAGTTCCTGTCAGGAAGAAATAACCATCAGAAAACGTTCACCACCACCCTTCCCCCAAAAGCAGCCGGTATCATTGGCCTTTATTTCAGTAACAAACACACAGAGCTACTGGTACCGACACGGTGTGGGAACAAAACCTCCTGCTGTACACGCTCTTCCTTGTGCACGACAGATCAAAAAATAATATTAATGTTGGTCAATGCATCCAAACATGGCATGACACAGAATCACAGAACTGTCTGAGTTGGAAGGGACCTCTAGAGATCACCTAGTCCAACTCCCCTGCTAAAGCAGGATTGCCCGCAGCACATTACTCAGGATGGAATCCAGGAGGGTCCTGAAGATCTCCAGAGGAGACTCCACAACCTCCCTGGGCAGCCTGTTCCAGGGCTCTGTCACCCTCACTGGAAAGAAGTTTTTCCTCGTATTTGAATGGAACTTCCTACATTCCATCTCATGCCCCTTGCCCCTCGTCCTGTCACTGGGAACCACTGAAAATGGTCTGGCTCCATCTTCCTTTAACCCACCCTTCAGATACTTGTGATCATTAATAAGGTCTCCCACCAGCATTCTCTTCTCCAAGCTAAAGAGTCTCTCAGCCTTTCCTCATCAGGGAGATGCTCCAATTCCTTCATCATCTTTGTTGCTCTACGCTGGACTCTCTCCCTGTCTCTCTTGAACCGGGGAGCCCAAACTGGATGCAGTATTCTAGCTGCGCCCTCACCAGTGCAGAGCAGAGGGGGAGAATGACCTCCCCCTGTCACACTCTTCCCTATGCAGCCCAGGATTCCATTGGCCCTCTTGCCGACAAGGGCACACTGCTGGCTCATGGATAGTTTACTATCTACCCACATCTTTCTCCTCAGAAGTGCTTTCCAGCAGGTCAGCCTATATCAGTGTCTGGAATTCTTCCATATGGAATATCTCCATTGCTACAATTTTTGAAGTATTTGAATTTTTCCAGGATTCATTTATTTCCTGCCACCATTTCTAATCTCAAAAACAACCTCCGTTTGTTTCTGTCCTTTATTATTTTTGCAACTGAAATGCTACTGAGCTCCCCTTTCAGAGCATTAAGTTGAATAAAACTAAGTCTATCTGTAATTACTGCAACACTTCATCAAGTTAATCTACCAGAATACCGTAATGAGACAAGCTCCAGCTGAAAGGGCCACAAGAGCCTCCAGGCAACGCTGCACCCTTACAAGAGTATACTATCCATAGAAATGTATTACAGTGCACTACATGGTCTGAAGTTACTACGGTTAAGGTTTCTTCTTAAAATTATCCCAGTGCATCCTGCCCACAGATCATACTAATAAACTAATAAGGCACGTGACTGCATGCACCTAAGTCCCACAGATTCAGGCTGAGATCTATAGAACAGTGATTAATTGGGGCTGAGTGACAAACACCAGTGGCTTAATGTGGTGCCTACGGCTGCTTCAGACTCCAGGTACTTGCCCTGCTCCGTTTGCAAGGATAACTCAGCTACTTGAGAAAGAACAGGGCACACTTCCATAAACTATCCCTGTTTTTATGCTGGATGCAGAAGGCTGTAATATGTGCAGTTCAGTACCTGCTATACACACACAACAGGCTTGCTCCACAGCATCCATGGGGCAGACAGTAGAGAGAAGGAACAGTCACAGACAGCCAAAGATAGCCCTATTCAATTTGGGAAATCAGACCCATAGGATACAACCTGTTCACTCTGCAATGTGCTCTGTTTATTTTTCTTACAAAACACACACCAGCAGCATTGATCTTAATGACATTTAAGCACCTAAACACATCTGAAGATGTGGGCCAGTGAGAACTGACAGCTTCTATTTCCTATTGACATAACTGACATAAAGGATACGATTGTACATGGCTATATTTGAGTTGGTGGTGGCAGTACAATAAAGATACCACCTATTAAGGCAGGGAAAATGATCAATTGAATCAGAGAGGCTTGCACTCACACAGGATGCATTGATCATGCATTTGAAGTGCCTCCATTACCAGGCTAAAGAATGGCTTCAAACAGAGTTCCAAACCTCCTACTTAAAAGCAGTTGGGAGCAAGAGGATTTTTCTGTTATGTCATGTTTAATGACAGTCAACACCAACAGACACGTACATGCAGCAGAGCTGTTACAGCTGAGAAAAGGTGTGGTTAAAAACTCAGCCAAATCAGAACCCCCACTGGAGGCTGGCGGTGAATTCCGCAGGCCTCCAAATTCCCAGCTGCACCAGCACCAACCATTGCTATACGCAGCCAATCCAGCATAAACTGGGACTAAATGTGATGGGAAAGAGAAGCAGAAATCGATAACAATTCTCAGAAAATATATCTGCCTGGTAGTGGTTCTGCTGGTATATGCTACCTCTGCAGTCCTTGAGTCCAAACAAACACTTCATGTAATCGAGATATATGAACCACCCACCACAGTCCTTAAAACAGCAAGGCAGGTAAGTTATCAAGAAAATAAAACGCTTTAGATAAACCTTTTAGTTTTGTATCAAGCAAACTGACAGATATATTCTGCCGCCATTACTTTTTGGATGTGTATGCCTGTACCCTCAGTGCAGAGTTACTGCTGTGGGTTAGTAGGAATGCTCTGCCTGTGTTGTTCTTAATACGAACTTTGGAAAAGTTTGTAAAACACTTTGGAACCAGTCTTACTGGGTTAGGATGGAAATAAGTGTTAATTTTCAATTATCTCACAAAGTTTCTGCAAGCCAGGTACATCTTCCATTATCTTGAACATAGATAGCCTTGAGCATAGCCTTGAACAAGAAGTGATGGCTACAAAACGGCAACTAGTGGGTCACCTACGTCAAAGACAGTTGAACATAAATATATTTAAACCAGACTCTTTTTTTTGAGTCGGCCCGTTTGTTTCATTACATTTTTAAAGGAAGAAAGTAGCAACCCCCTTTCCAACAGAGGTGTGACAGGAATTACGGGGCTCCCCACCTACCACCGGGCTGGCCCCCAGCCCGCAGAAAATCACTGCCGAGCCGCGCCGCTCACCCCCCGCAACCCGGGGCCGCGCCGGGGCTCCGGGCCCGGCTCAGGCAGCTCCGCAGCGGGCCGGACCGAACCGAGCAGGCGGCACCTCCAGGGCCCTCCGTCCCCCACAACCCACTCCTGACTCCTCCAGTCTGGTTTCCCCGCAGCGGGGAAGACCGGCCGGCCGCCTGCCTGCCCCCCGGCCCCGCGTACCTCTCTCCGCCGGCGCGGCCCGAGCGCGCAGCGGCAGAGCAGGGCGGCGGCGGCAGCGCCCAACAGCAGCCCCAGCAGGACGGCGGGGGCCAGCAGGGCGGGCAGCCCCTGCAGCGAGTAAGCCCAGAACTGTAGCCCCACCGCCCGCAGGCAGCCCCCGGCCCCCGCCATAGGGCCCGGGACGCAGAGAAGAGGGGCGGGGAGGGGAGAGGAGGTCCCGCAGCTCGGGGGCCCTCCGCCCCCCGCCCTCGCCGTGGTGGGAGGAGACCGATGGCGGATGGATGCGGCGGCTGAGGCCCAGCCTGGCTCGGGGGCAGCGCCTGGAAAGTCTCCTGGGCTCCCTACGCGCCCGCGGAGGGGGCGTCCGCCGCCATGCGGCGGCTATTAGCCGGCCTGCTGCTGGCGCTATTCCCCTCCGCGCCCCCGCAGCCCCTCGCAGCGGCCGACTGGCTCGCCCGGGCCGGGGGCCGCCCTCCGCCGAGCCCCGCGGAGCCCCGGGAGCCCGGTGGTCAGACGGCGGCTGGGGTAAGGTGGTGTGGCCGCGGGACGCTGCGCGGCTGTCGGCACAGCCCATCGGCGGGGCAGCTCAGTGCAGCCGGGGCGGCTGATGGCGGGCAAAGGAGAGGCCCCGTCTGGGCTTTGCGGGAGGAGCGGTGGCCCGGCGGGACTGCGGGGGCTCTCGCGGCTCTTGGGCTGGGCGCGACGGCCCGAAAAGTTGCCAGGGGGTCGGCGCGGTGCGGCCGCTGCAAAAGGCCTCATGCCCACTATGGCTCTGCTTCGCTGGTTTTCCTGAGCAGAGGCATTTGATGGGCTTTTTATCTGGTCACAGGACCCTTGCTCGCTGGTGTTGGCCCGCTATTGGCAGTGCCACCAGCGCTTGAGGATACGGCTTTTAGTTTTCTTTTCCCCCCCCCCTTATCTGGCGGTATATATATATATATATATACACATATATATATATACCAATCTGTCTCACAATGTGTCAGCTTCGTTTTCTTTTGCCCATGTGGAGAGCACCCGAGAGTGTGAGGTGGGGAATGGAGGGAGATGGTTTGTGCTGTGATTACAAAAAGACTAATCAGCAGGAAATAGTATTGCAGGAAAACAAAAAACAAACAAACAAACAAAAATAACCCCAAGCCCAACCCAAAACAACAACCACCTAATTTTTCCACCAGAAAAGTAAATTAATGTAAAACTTGGAAAAAGTCCACTGGCAATAATACAGCATTAATACATTACTATTGAAGCATGATGAGCAGCCGGCCTGTAGAACTGGCACTATTTGTTGATGCGGAGCCCCTTGTGATGCCCTCTGGCATCATGGACACACTCTGCAGCAGAGTGGAAGGATCATGCTGAATATCCAGACTATATTTTCCAGTGCAAACTACTGAGAACTGACTGTCAGATAAAGCAGAAGGAAAAAAAGAAAAAAAACCAGGAGTGCTGTAATGTCATTTGTAGTTGAGGCACGTGGATGTACAAGCACCATAGATTTTTGTGCATGAGCTGGTGTAAAATCACAGATGAATTAATGTCTGGAGTCTGTGGAAATCAGGAGTTATTTGTACACTAATTTCCTAGGAAGTACGAAATCAAGCTTGTTAGCTAGCAAGCTACATTTTCTGCATGCCTTTGTGCAGTCTTAGAACACTGTCTACTTTTGTTACAGGCTCATTTACAGAGGACCAGTTGACATTTAACATTCACATCATATATATATATACCGATACAATGCATAAGAGTAATATTTGTGATTCATATTTATAAATGAGATTTCAACATTTAACATAATAGACCATCAAAACTGAAAGAAGGTATATTTAGGTTAGGTATTAGGAAGAAATTCTTTTACTATGAGGGTGGTGAGGTACTGGAACAGGTTGCCCAGAGAAGCTGTGGGTGCTCCATCCCTGGAGCTTTTCAAGACCAGGCTGGAGGGGGCTTTGAGCAACCTGGTCTGGTGGGAGGTGTCCCTGCCCATGGCAGGGGGAATGGACCTTGATCTTTAAGGTCCCTTCCAACCCAAACCATTCTATGATTTCATCAGTGATTTATACCGGTGTCATTACATCCATTTAGTGTGTTAGTATGCATTTCCTTAATGCAGATAGGGCTCTAGACTCCTTTAGAAATATCTGAAAAAAATCTAGAAATTCCCTTTTAACATGTGATTTCTGTTGCTGCATAAGGATATGTATATATGGAAATATATACATGTGTGTGTGTATATACATATATGTATATATATGTATTTATATCCAATTTATATCCACCAGGCAATTTTTTGCTTAAGTTTGTCCCTGGAGTTTCCTGTTCGTATCTTTTTGTCTTCTTGAGATGCTTGGCTACTCAAAATTCAGGGTCATATAGACTGTTTAACCAATAGGAAGAAAATTTATTAATGGCATTAGAGAACTTTGGCATAACTGAGGTTGTTTACAAGAATTCTGGAGTTCAGGGAGAGCTGTACAACAAGGTATTTCCAAATAGCCCTGGTGAAGAGCTGAGTGTCTGGAGTCTCCCAGGGCTGCTCAGAGTGTGCTGAATGTTCCCTCTTGCATTTGTTTCTCTGTCCTTTCTTTCTCCTCTGCAGGACCTGCCTCCAATCCTATATATACTTGTTTTCCAGAGCAGTGTCCATTTAAAACCTCAGGCCCCTGGTGTATCCAAATTTGTGAGAAGTCTTGCGCGTTTTCTGTTGCGTTGAGGGAAAGTGCCCTTTCTGAAGTGAGAACTGTTTTCCCACAAGGTTAACTAAAGTTACAGCTCTAGCAATAATCGAAGTGATGGCTTCCCCGAGCAGGCAAAGAAGAAAATTGCCCCTAACTTGCTGTACTGTCACAGCAGTGTTGACATAAGTCAGTACTTAGCATTACTCGCATGCAGCGCTTGGGAGCAAACAGAAACAGCAAGTGCGGGGTCACGTCACTTGGCAGATTTAGAAGATCACTGTTAATCAGCCAGCATTCCTAACTCCGTATTATCTCCTGCAAGGAAACATTTTTATTAAATGAAAACTTGCTTTTGTGACTACTGCATCATGATCAAAACACTGGGCATTAACAAGCCCTAAAAACACTGTTTTCTTTTACTTGACGTTTTAGTGCTGTGATTACTCTAGCAATCTCTGTGGCCTGGGTGCAGGCAGGAGGCTGTTGCAGATTGCTTTGTAAGCTGCAGTTTTTAGCCCGTGGTCCCTTTGAAAGGCTCTGTGTCATTTTGCTCCGAAGGAAAAATGAGCGTAACATCAGTAGACTTGATGATCTAATACGGCCACATTCCTGCTGACTCCTAGTGATCAAATTTTCCCACGTCCTCAAATCTGTCTTTGAAAATGGCAAAGAAAGATTATTTTTTTTTATATGACCAAATTAAAAGGAAACCTTTCTGCTCCACTATTGCGCAGAAGCTCATCCTGATAATATGAAGTGTAAGTACAGTTTGAGCCCCAAGCGTGCATCACCATACTGAGAGTCAGCAGAGCCTCATACTGCTTGACAAGCTGTGGGAGACCTCTAGAGCCATGTTACGTCTCTTCTGGTGGTTAATTTTGAAATGCAAGGCTTTCTGGAACAGGGTTCTGTCTAATTGTACAGCATAAATTCACTGTAATGGTTCAATACCGGAGGTTTATGAAACAATTCTTTTTTATAATTGTTCTCTCTTAACTTTAGGTTATTAAAGATAATCTGTGGGTTCAAAAAGAGATGGAATATCTGGGAATGACAGGTATGTTACTGTTTTGTGTCTCTTTTCTGTGCTGTGGGAGTCCCAGAACTGCCAGGCCATGCTTGTGAAGGTGGGCAGGGGGCTGAAGCTGTCATCAGTGGGACTCTTGATCCTGGGCCACAGGGCACTATTGGCTTGGAAGTTAAGAACGAGGGCGCTTTAAGTTCCCTAAGTAGCCCGTCTAGAGTGGAGCTGCTGTGAGAAGACCATAGTTCATACCCTGCTCTGAATCATTTTCAGGAGGAACCCTTTTTCCTCATTAAACTTAATGATGTAGGGGAGCACCCTCTGACGCCCAGTGTTCCCAGCATCGTGGAAAACCCAGGTTACTTAAAGCTGATCAAGACCTTGTTCCTTTTGAGAAGCTGACTTAATCTATATGAGTTTCCTGATGTTGTTGCAATGTCTACTCTTGAAGCTATTTTCAAAGACCTCTGCAATTACAGTAACTAATATACTTCCTCCTGTACCACGTTGTTAAAGACTCATGGATGTAGGGAGTTTGGAAATGTTGGTGGAATGCTAACACTGCTGATAGCGGGTATCAAGTATACTTGTCGCTGATTTTCAGGTACACCAAGCATCTCCAGTTGTTGCTGCCTAATCTGATAGAAATAGGGTACCCTGGTATTCAAAGAAGTCTCTTATAACTTAGAGGAGCTGCATCTGGGGTCTGACTGCCACAGGCTTTTTGTGTGTATTCGAACAAATCACTTAGTTTCTCTGAGCCTCTGGTTTTTATTTTCTTTGTATGTGTATAATAAATAGAATGCTATCTCACCCAGGTGTAGTGGAGATGAGTATTCTGAAAGGTTACGACATCATCTAGCACATTAACAGCGGCAACGCAATGTCTGAAATAGACACTCCCCCTAATGCCTTTGGTTCCCCAAGAGATGTTTTTCTAACATGGATTTGCCAAAAAATTACATGCTCTAGAGCAGTAATCTAGTGAGATGCCTCTAATTTCTTTGCCTGTTACCATGGCTAATTCACAAATGAGTTTATTAATTTATATACAAAAGCAAGTAATTCAGATTTGCTGAGCTTCCCTGTTTTTCCCCTCTATTTATTCAGTGTCATCTTTGCTTCTCACATCCTGCTTTCTGGTGGGTGCAAATTATTAATGTACCATTCACTAAGAGAGGAAACACATGCAGTTCTTTAGCTCAGAAGAAGCTTCTGGCACTAAAGAAAAAGTTTGACAAGCAGTGCCTTTTTGTTAGTGGTTGAAAATCGTGTGGCCAGCAGGAGTAGGGTAGTGATTGTCGCCCTGTACTCAGCACTGGTGAGACCACACCTTGAATACTGTGTTCAGTTTGGGCCCCTCAAGACAAGAAGGACATTGAGCTTCTGGAGCGTGTCCAGAGAAGAAGCTGGTGAGGTGTCTGGAGAACAAGTCTTATGAAAAGCAGCTGAGGGAGCTGGGGTTGTTTAGCCTGGAGAAAAGGAGGCTGTTACTGCTCTCTACAACTACCTGAAAGGAGGTTGTAGAGAGGTACAGGTTCGTCTCTTCTCCCAAGTTACAGGTCATAGGACAGGAGGAAGTGTCCTCAAGTTGTGCCAAGGGAGGTTTAGGTTGGATATTAGGGAAAATTTCTTCACTGAAAAGGTTATCAAGCATTGGAACAGGCTGCTCAAGGAAGTGGTTGAGTCGCCATCCCTGTGGCTATTTAAGACAAGTAGATGTGGCACTTAGGGACATGGTGTAGTGGTGGACTTGGCAGTGTTAACCATTGGACTTGATGTTCTTAAGGGTCTTTTCGTACCTAAATTATTCTATTAAAATGCCATTTTGCATTTTGTTAATAGGTAAATATGTGTGTTAAATGAGGGGCTGCTATGAGCACTGAATTATTTGCTTGGTTTTACAACTGAGAATTGATCCAAGCATGAATTTTTAACATAGTTAAAGCTAAGTTTTTAGTGGTTTGCTTAATCAAGGTTCTAGACTCTTTACTTCTTACTGAAGAAGTTCACAGTGAAAGCAGCAAGTTGGGAACTTCTGCATAACAACTATGTAATTGAAAACATCAGTGTGCTGAAGTGAAATGGATTTATCTCAGGGTTTCTTTTGGAAGCTAGAGTTGTTTATGGATCAGGTGAGAAAAAACAATCCCAGAGTAGCTCTGTGATTGGGGAACACAATGGATTTTTGAGAGTTAAGTTCAAGTCTGCTTCAACTTCCTCAAAACAGGCCTGGAAAGTAGGGTTGTTTTTTTTTGTCTTGTTCATGCCGGTAGTTTCTTTGACTTTGTAACAAGAAAAGCTAATGGCAGCATTCAATATGAAATACAGTAAATTACTATCTTTCCCTGTTCATTGTTGTGTGTAATTGAATGGACTTCAAATTGGATCTTGTATCCTGGATGGTTTTCAGGACAGGGAATAATTCAGAACAACAGCAAAAATATAGTAAGCAGGTATATTTCACTCTTGTATTCCCCACTGAAATAAAAAATGGTTACTCTAACTTTGCTGATAAATTCTGGAGGGAAAGCAAAGCAGACTGTAGATGTAGGACTTGAAATATGCAGCCCTCAAGAGGTAAGAGGCAATAATGACTGTTTTAGTTAAATTGCATTTTTTCTCCTCAGTGTCAGGTAATTTTTAATTCTGAACTTGACATTTCACAAACTTGTCAGAGTCTTCACTTTCATACTGTAATTTGTCATGTTAGGATGTGTTGTAAAGGTACAGGAGCCTTAAGGACATACTGGAGTCCTTGCTGTCAACCTATTGCAGCACTGTTTTAATGTTGTGTCATGCAGTTTAATTGCCATGGCCGAGAATAACCTTCATGTTAACTTGTATCAAGAACAAGTAAGGCCCTGTAGTATTAAGACCTCCCCTTTTTCATGGTGGTCCATCTCTGCCACTAACAAGTTCAGGACTCAGCGGAGAGTCCTAACACGTTCAGTCGAGCGGAAAATGAAAAAGTCCAGTTGGTGGATGAAAAGCTCAACATGAGCCAACAATGTGCCCTGGCAGCCCAGAAGGCCAATTGGATCCTAGGTTGCACCAAAAGAAGTGTGGCCAGCACATCAAGGGAGGTTATTCTCCTCCTCTACTCCGCTCTGGTGATACCCCATCTGGAGTACTGTGTCCAGCTCTGGAGTTCCCAACACAAGAAGGACGTGGACCTGTTGGAGTGGGTCCAGAGGAGGGCCACAAGGATGATCAGAGGGCTGGAGCACCTTTCCTATGAAGACAGGCTGAGAAAGTTGGGGCTGTTCAGCCTGGAGAAGAAAAGGCACCAGGGAAATGTTATAGCAGGCTTCCAGTACCTGAAGGGAGCATACGGGAGAGATAGGGAGGTACAGTTTGCAAGGGCACGTATCAATAGGATGAGGGGCAGTGAATTTGAAGTAGAACAGGGTACATTTGTGTTAGACCGTAGAAAGTACTTTACAATGAGGGTGGTAAGACAGTGAAACAGGTTGCCTAGAGAAGTGGTTGAGGCCTCAACCCTGGAGACATTCAAGGTCAGGCTTGATGAGGCACTGAGCAGTCTGATCTACTTACTGCAGGGGGGTGGGCTAGATGACCTTTAAAGGTCCTTTCCAACCCAACACATTCTATGATTGTATAAATGCTTGTGCTTTAGCACTGAAAGTCTCTGTCGTTTCCTAGCAAAGGCTGACCACAGACAAAGGACAGTTTCTTTTCTTAGGTACCCGTCCTCCCACCCGCAGCCCGTATGAGCACAGACCCCATCACCACAGTCTCCATGTGGTAGTTGCGTTTTGTACCAGATGGGATCCTCTCTGAGCATCCTGAGCAGCGAGCGAATGCAGCGAGAGCCAGGAGTGGGGAGCTTTCCTGCCTAAGTGTATTGCCCGTGCCTTGAGTGTGGCTGCTGGAGGTCCAAAAGAGCCAAAGGTCCCCACCCGAAGCAATAGTGCACCATCTGACGAGCGGCAAATCGCTACGCGGGGACCATAGCAAAGAAAATCAAAGATCATTAAATAGCAGAGACTGTTCTGTTCAAACAAGTGTTTGTCATTTCATGTTGTCGTGGCACTGCGCGTGTGTGGGACTGAGTGCTATAGTAACGTGAGTGGTAAAATGGTACCCCAATCTCCCAGCTGTTTCAGCTATATTAATATTTATTTTCATGTTTTCATTCTGTAATTCAATACAAAGCTGACCTACTAGCACTGGTAATTAGATAGGAATATGCAGTTTAAGGCAGGGTTCTGGTATATCTGTTTATATTGGCTTTATGGAGGATTAAATCACAGGAAAATGTTTTAGCAACACGCTAATTAAAAGTAAGATAAAATACTTAACAACTTGATAATACGTTGTAAAAATATGGAATGTTTATTTTACATCATTAAGGAAAACAAAGCGAAGAAAAATTCCTCTTAAAGACAGTTATATTGTCTCACATCTCAAAAGAAAGTAAAATTACTGCCTTTGATGAACTGTTTCACTTGGCATCTTCGGAGATGTTTGAGGGAAAGCCCCAGGTGAAGCCTGACGCCCTGCTGCTTTGCTCGCCGGGAAATGTTTTGGCCTGAGGCGTTGTGCTCCGTGCAGGCCGGGTGGCAGCCCTGCCAGGCCAGCCCAGCTGAGAGTGGGCTTATTGGGATGTGTGTAAAGCTGAAACCGTTCCCCTGCTTTGCAAAGTCCTCCTTTCGAAAAGGAGTGGGAATAGTTTCCATTTAGAACAGAATGGAAGCGAAGACCATGCAGCTCTGATAATGGCTTTTCTGAAAACTGCCAGAAAAAAATGGCAAAGGTTGAAGCTGTAAAAAGATAAGAGAGTGGAGGGAACAAGGAGATGGCTGAGTTGGTGTCAGAGCTGGGAGGCATCTCAGAAGGGGCACTGACAATGGTGTGCTCACCCTTCTGAGCAGCAAGATGTCCAAAAGAGGACTTGATGCTTGTTAGTGAAAGGCCTCAGGAGTCAAGTATTAGTCTTTTCCAACCTCAGGTACATCTATTTGTTAAAAAAGGCAATTTCAGAACATAAATCCAGAATAGACATGAAAACCACAAAGTGCGCTATTGCCTGTACTGTCCTTTCTCAGATATCCAGCTTTTCAAGCAATCATCAACCATCTACAGTCCATCTAGGACCTTATCTGAAGAGAGGGGGCAGGTGAATTGATAAATACAATTATGTTGTCTTGATAGTAAGAGCATGCAGCAAGTTACATGGAAAAGCAGTTATGTTCTTGTAGGTCAGCTGGACTGAGCTGTATAATGTTCTAGTGACAGTTAAATATATGTGGATCAGGAAAAAGGTTTTTTTACTTAACTGACAGTCAATACTACAAAAAATAATGAGATAGAAAAGTGCTGCTTTACTGGCAAGGGAAACTGGGGTTTTATAAAACAGCCTATATTGCTAAAAATTAATAGGACAGATGAGAAGAAACCTGGAGGAAGGCAGTGGTACATGTTGCTGTATGGACATGTGTCACACTGATTGAATCTATTTGAGCAAAACCTTCCACCGAGTGCTGGGAAGATACAAGTGAATTTGCAGAAGTATCCTTGTAATCATCATCAACGTTGAGGCTGCTTAGCATAATGTTAAGAACCTGCAAAATCCCCAACCTCCAATTACCGATGATGGAGCAGCCAAATAACAAGCCTGGAGACTGCTGCTGGGAGCCGGGCATGTTACCTTGGGATTGTAAGTGATGACAAGGCACAACTTGAAAACAGACTCATCTGTCTAATTAGCGATCCAGATATTTATTTCAGAGTCAAAGAACATGATCAGTTAATTAAATTGGTTAGATACTCTCCAGAGAGGAGTGTCTGGATTTGCTGCCACGTGAAAAATGCAGTTGGGTGTACTGATGGAGATGTCGTGCTGCATAGGGCACAAGAAAAAAAGGTATTTTGTGAAGCAACTACCCCTTCTTGTTGGGTGACCACCCCCATCCAAAATACAGATGGAAATGATCTGCTAAACAGGAAGGCATCAAGGCAGTAGTTGCTCAGCCCAGCCCAGCCTATACATTTTGCCATTTTGACTTCTGACTCTTAAAAAGCCCTAGAAAGAAGCTCCATGTCTTTATTCGGGGTTTCTGTTTACTATAAAGGAAGGTGTATCTCCTGTGGACTGGCAAAAAAACCAAAAAGGAAACTAAGTGCTCCCCCTCTATAGGAATGGGGTGGCAATTGCATTAATATATGAGACACAGCAAATATAAAATGGATCTTTTTCAGTGTTCATCTGTATCTATACAAAACTGCAAAGAGGCTTGATTCAGTAGTTGGAACGTAGGTTTAGAGCCATGGGAGGTGGCATACGGTGTGCTACTTGGTTCTGCTGGGCAGTGCCATGGCCAAGTGGGCTCAGACTGGTAGCCCTCAGGCCTGTACTGCACTTAGGGTTCAGCGCTGGTGTCATCCTGAGTGAGTTGGGCTGTTGCCTAGTCTTGAAACAGAGCTACGCCGTGCATGACTACCTCAAAAAAATTCTAACCCCAAAGATATGCAGACACTTGGTGTTGTAATTATACGTAGTCCTCTCACCAAGTTTACCTTGTTATTTTCACAGTCCCTAAATAAGTCTGATTCTGTTGCATTGTTTAACAGTGGTTAAAGTATTTAAGTAAAACTTAGTAGAAGTGAATTAAAACTGATTGTAAAATATAACCCAGCTAGCTTTTCCTGGCCCATATATCCACAGTTTTGTGAACTATAAAATATAAAATATTTTATATATTTATACATTTATATTTATTATATATAGGGGGGGTATTTATTTATTTATATACATACATATATATATATATATACACGCTTCCCAGATAAAAAGTGTGCTGTGCTATTCCAGCATGAGAATACAGTGAAACTCCTCAAGGTGCACATGTCCATCTGGGTTCTGTAACGAGCAGAATTGCCTCTCATTCATTATGTTAACAGAAATCTTTTCAGTGATTGATGTGCATCAGTGCTTCAAGGCCCTTTATAAGATCTCCTTTTAATGGTCCAAATCTGAATTCTCTCTGCGTGTCTTTTCTATTTACAGTGAATGGTATTTCTCTGTATTGTTCTTTCAATGTATTTCACTGTCTTCTCAAAAAAATGCTCCTTCTCATATTCATGAGATTTTAGTATCTTCAGCTTTTCATATTTCATTAACATACAATACACTTTATAGAAATGTCATTTGCCACAAAGCTTTGCTTTTCAATGAGAGTTTTTGTTCATATGAATATATATTGTTAATGATTGAAATGTGGGATTTAAAAATTACATTATAATGCTCATTTATTACTTATTTTTAAATCCCTTATTTTTTAAATTTTTAAGTATGAAAAAAAATCTTTAAACAGGCAGCCAACTATAATTTTGACATTTTCATGATATCTTTTCATTCAGCAGCTTTACCTTTTGACAATTTAGTATATTAAATTATTGATATTTAGTTTAAGCTCCTTTTATCAATGTCATTGGTGCTTTCACTTTAGTAAATGAAAATGATACAATTGCAAGACTGTTCTTGTAATTCTGTGTGATATCATGGACTAATCTTTCATAAAAATACAAGAGTATATAAGCTAGCATTTATATTGCTAATTAAATTGAGGAGAGGTTGATTTGATGGCACTCTAGTTCAGCTAAAATGTAACTGAGACCTGTACTCAACCAAGAAGTATTTCTGTTCTGCATGTGTATTGATGTGGTTAATAGTTAATTGGCAGACTGTATCTTTGGAGCAGGACACCCTTAGCACTGAGGCCACTCACATTGTAGAGTGCTTCAATTATTTATGCTTTGCTGAAAATTGGTGTTGAAAATATTAGCAGTTGATGTAAGGCTGAAACCTTCTACTTCATGCATTAGATACTTTACATTTAAATGGCAAGAATTTTTCTGTGGGGTATATGTGAGTTCTCTAAGTAGGAACTGGTTTTGTGGGGCAAATCCTGTCTCCATGTCTGGCTTCATGTCTGCCTCATGTCTCTGTTACCTATATTGATTTGAAGTTCTTTGAGGGAAGAGCGTGCTGGTTGCTGTGTGCACACAGCTCCAGGTACTACAAGCCCCAAGCCACGCAGGAGCCAGCATTAGCTCTAATGCAGAATGTTGTCTTGGTTTTCAGCAATGCCCTTACCTCTGGTCCTTCAAGCAAGTGAAGCCCCTCACCGGCTCTTGACATCTGCAGCCTCGGATGATCAGTGGAGCCATTCTCTCTTTGCTTTGATACCCTCATGGACAAAGAAGATTTTGTTCAAACGAGAGTCTTCTGTTAACCACCAGCTGGTCAGTAAAGGATCATAGAATGGTTCAGGTTGGAAGGGACCTTAAAGATCATCTAGTTCCACCCCCACTGCCATGGGCAGGGACACCTCCTAATAGACCAGGTTGCTCAAAACCCCATCCAGCCTGGTCTTGAAGCTGTTTGTCTCAGCAAGTTTGGCACTTTTCACGTTTGTAAGGATTGTAGCAATTATATCAAAAGTGAACGTTGCTGGGAATTTACTACCCAAGTAATATGTTTCTAATTCTGTCCCAGGTGATTATGCTCACTTCAGAAGGCTTCAGCAACAACTAGTTGTGAGACTTCCAAAGAATTATTGTGACAGTTACAGCTGTGCGATCGCTGTGTATATTCTGATAGGTACTTAGTAATGAGTAGAGTAGATGTACTGTAGAGTCTGATGAACTTTGGGCAAAGTGTATTTTGATAAGGAATTGTGTTAGCCAAAAGACGAATATATCAAGTAAGATAATAGTAATTACTTGTGGTAATAAGTAGTTCATACAAAATTGGACTAGAAAAAAAGTTTAACTATTAGGATAACAAAGCTCTTAAATTTGAAGGCTATTAATACCTCTAATATTTTTTCCTTTCATTATTTACATAATTTACCTTGTGCTGCAGTTTGTGAATTCTGATATTTTCATACACTATGTAGACTTTTCCTCTTTCTTCACAGCCTGAAGATGTGTCCAATATGTCAATGTCTTCTGGATTTGGAATAACCCTTCAGAAATGTGGTGTGGTAAGTTTTCTTACATTTGTCTTGTTAATTTGATAAGAAGTTTGTACACAAATGTCCTTTAAAAATTGGAAACAGAATTATGCCCATGCTGAGTATTTGGGAGAATGTTCATTTTGATGTTAAGATGTTTGTATCCGCTGGAAGAGGCACAGTTTTGCCATGTTGTTACAAAACTGAAAGAGGACAGTGAAATCTTCTCTCAGACTTCAGGGGATTTTGGATTATAGTCAAAGTAAATACCTCAGTGAAAATTTGTAAAACCAGAAATGGGCAAAGCCCAGTGAACTCTAGAAATCTGCCACAAGGCTGGGTCTGAATGGAGACAGGCTTCTTCAGAGGATGAGGTAAGCCTTCTGAGATACTCTCCTGGCTCAGCCATGGGTGCCCTACCTGTGTTGAGTACTGACTCCTTTCAAATGATGGGATGCTGAGCCCTGTGATGCCCACTGTGTCTTTGGGCATCCTATCCCACAGTCATAGAAGAGCTAATGTGTCCTGGTCTGTGTATTCAGTGGGACTCCGCTACAACACAGGATTTAGTGAAAAAAGGTTTCATTTGACTTGTGTAAAATGCTTATGACAAGCAAAGACCTCCCTACTATAAGGAAATTTTAAACCTTCCATTCTATTTCTACTTTATGTGGCATAGGTTGATAAAGTTACCTAGACTGTTATTTTTTCTTTCTTTTTTTTTTTTTTCCTCAGCTGGGTTGGTTTTTATTGGATGGAGCAAGTCCGAATTTTTATAACTAGAGACAGTTCATCTTACCTGTCCCTTGGAGGGCAAAAGCACATCCAGCTTTAGACAAATCTGAATTCAGCCACTGAAATGCTGCATACGAAGGTCAAAGATTCAGTAACTAGTACAGAAGAGGTGACATTATAACCTACACCAGATCATTTGCATGGAGAATAATGAATATGCATAACATCTCATGGCACTAATTACCTATAATGTTGTTATTGAAATGGCTGCATATCATAATTAACTGAATAGTAAATAGCGAGTATTTCAGGCATAAGATGCAGTTACACAGTATCTTCTGCTTCTCTGGCTGAAAGAGAGTTTGAGACAGTTACATGTTGGTTTTATGTGCTATTTATAGCACAGCATCACACAAGCTCGTTAAAAATTGTGAAATCCTGCTGTACAAAATCAAAGAGAGTCTGTTGTAGATGCTAGGATTATCAGAAAATAATTTTGCTGTGCTGCTAGTTGTAAATTACTGAAAACTATGCAATTGTATGTTATCATCTTCTACCTTCACATGCAGTTCACATTTTATTTTCCTTTGCTTGCTTTGTCATCTACTTCAACCCTAATTTGTCTGAACAGATGCTTTCCTGCTAAGAGACAGACTGGCCATATGGTGATCTTTAGCTGTTTTAAATGGAAAAAAGTGAATTTTGCACATTTTCCTCCTCCTAGCACGAGTGGCTCCTCAGAGCATAGAGATAACATATGTTTACTTCTTGGAGGCGGGATTTTTTCAAGACCTTATTGCAGAAATACCTTTATTGAAACTGAGGTGTTTAAATTTTACCTGTGCTTCTAGCACCCAGTCTCTTCCTTCTTTCCAGAAATGTATTTCTGTAAGAGCTTCATTCTATGATCTGACATGAACTGCTCTATGATAGTACTTTGTAAAGGCCATAATCTTTAGCAGAAAGTAAATCTTTAAATTTGACTGCTTGGCTTTTAACGCATTTACCTGTCTCATTTCGCAATCTCCTCCATTTTTTACCTCCTTTCCTGTTTCTAGTTTTTCTGACTTATTCCCAAAGGTCCTGCGTTCCTTTCACTTCCATGGCAATTCCTTCCTCCTGTTCTTTCTCCTAACATGTCCTTGCTCTTGCTCTGGTTCTTTGATTCCACTCTCCCAAGTACCTGAAGCAGCGTCACTTTGCAGGGGGTGATGACACGCACTCTGTGCTTCGGTGGCAGAGAGAAAATGGGAGTACACACTTAGACATCATCAGTGACTGCTGTTGGATTTGATTCCTGTAGATGCTTGACAGCATAATCATCTGTTCCAAAAGCAAGTAAAAACATCTTCCGGCAAATTAAGGGGGGAATTTAAAGGAGGTATCCAGTGGCCACTGACCCCAATGGCAGCAGCGTATGGAGGAGGTTCTTTCTAGGAGAGGTCAAACCCAAGAGCTTCCCTGCTGCTTGATTCTCATTTTCTGCTTTCTCCAGTGATATCCAAAAAATCCTAATTTTTGGAATTCCCTTTGGAATTTAGCTTAAATTGATTGCCAGTCAAAAATCAAGAATGCAGAACATGTATTTATATTAATCAGCAATGCAACAAATGCGGCCTTTTGGCCACCTGGGGAAGACTGCAGTAGGAGATAGGTGGTATGGTTTGGATACCTCTGAAGGGTTCCTTTGTTTAGTCCCTGAATTAAGAATTTTATTAAATGAAACAAAATTAAGAGGAAGTGCAGAATTGGTTGGAGGAAGAGAATGAGCAGTGTGTGGGAGTGTGCAGGAATCCTCCTGCCCAGGGGAAGGAGAAGGCTGACACCGCCATATTCCCCCACCTGCCTGTGAATATACACATGCTGCTTTCTCTGCCTAATTTATTGTAGGAATTTATTTAAATCCCTGTTTACATCCCCTCTCCACAAATGTAAAGGAATATATTTGTACCTGATTAGAAGTACTAATTTGTACCTGATTAGAAGTACTAGAAGAGACTGTGAAATCCTCATTTTTTTGCCTTCATCTCACAGTAGAGCAAGGGAAAGGTATCAGAAAATGAAGAGAGGAAAAAGGTTTTCTATTTCTCTGTTTCCCTAGCTCCCTCTTTTGCTTGTGCAAACATTTGTCTGTGCATCCACTCATACTGTGGAACGTTACAGAGTTTTAACAGCTTCTGTAGTTTGATCCTTGGATCTTTCAATGTATGTTTTCCTGTTTGGGTCAGGGTCTCTGCTTTGTATTTTTTTTATGTGGCTTTGAGGCTTGTTTTTTCCCCTCTTTCATTTTGTCTGTGCTTTTGAAAGTAAGTTTTTCTAGCCTTTGTGACTGCACAGGAAAGGTTGAAAGGCATGTTGACTGCATCATGCCAATTCAGAAACCAGGAAAGAGAAAATCTGTACAAAATATGTCACATTTTTAATATTTGGAGATTTTAAGTCTCATAAACCTTGACATGTAGTTTGTGATATACAAACATATGGAATTGGTAATGCTTTCTTCACAAATATGATTAAGCCTATTTTTATATGTGCTGACATCTTTGCAGAAAATTTGGAGAATGTAGGACAATAAATAGTTGGGGTTTATTCCTCCATAATATTTGTTTAATGTAATTGAGGTTGAACTTGCCATAACGATTTTGGAAAATTTAGGGTTGTAAGTATACCAGGGAGAATTAGTTATATAAACAGATTTATTCAAATGTACTGTAATTATTGTTGCTTACATAGAAAAAATACAAACTATGCAACAATATTTTTAATAAATTGTTTCTTCCGGATTCATCAGATATCCTAAAACGGTGATATGTTTCTGTACTGAATGAATATGAAATGCAGAGATCAGGCTTGGGGCAGAGTGGCTGGAAAGCTGCCTGGCAGAAAAGGACCTGGGAGTGTTAGTGGACAGCCGGCTAAACATGAGCCAGCAGTGTGCCCAGGTGGCCAAGAAGGCCAACAGCATCCTGGCTTGTATCAGGAACAGTGTGGCCAGCAGGAGTAGGGAAGTCATCGTGCCTCTGTACTCGGCACTGGTGAGGCCTCACCTCGAGTACTGTGTTCAGTTCTGGGCCCCTCACTACAGGAAGGAGATTGAAGTGCTGGAGCGTGTCCAGAGGAGAGCCACCAAGCTGGTGAGGGGTCTGGAGAACAAGTCGTACGAGGAGAGGCTGAGGGAACTGGGCATGTTTAGTTTGGAGAAGAGGAGGCTGAGGGGAGACCTTATTGCCCTCTACAACTACCTGAAAGGAAACTGTAGAGAGACAGGGATTGGCCTCTTCTCCCAAGGGAATAACGACAGGACCAGAGGAAATGGTATGAAGCTGCGGCAGGGGAGGTTTAGATTAGATATTAGGAAGAATTACTTTACTGAAAGAGTGGTCAGGCACTGGAACAGCCTGCCCAGGGAGGTGGTGGAGTCGACATCCCTGGAGGTATTTAAGAAACGTATAGACGTGGCTCTTCAGGGCATGCTCTAGTGGCCAAGATTATTGGTTTGTGGTGGGGTGTTGTGCGAGGGGTTGTGGGTGTGGGGTTTAGTTGGTGGGTGGCTTTTTTGTTTGTTTGTTTTTGTGTGTGGGTTTTTTGTTGTGTTTTTGTTTTTGTTTTTGTTTTTGTTTTTGTTTTTTAATGTGGTTGGACTCGATGATCTCAAAGGTCCCTTCCAACCACTAAGATTCTGTGATTCTGTGGTGCACAATGAAATCATAACAATGTGTGTTGAACCCCATGGCTACCATAAACTGGTGTAATTTCTGAAGTCTATCACAATTCATATTTTTAGAACTCATTTCTGTGGGAGCTGCTTTGTTATTTATATTTGCTGGTGTCCAGATACAGAGTAGACATTTCCTAAAGAGGAGGAGATAAGAGAGAAAGGCTGAGCCTAAATCATACTTTGGTCAGTTATATAAGTGTTAATTTGGTGTCATAATTAGAAGCCTGATACACCAGCATAACTATCCTAGAGTCCAGCATATTAAACACCTGATCAAATTTTAGACAATTGCGGTTTAATATGAGTTATAGGGGAAGACAATTTGAAAGGTGAGAGGTCAGTAAGCAACTCTATGCTAAAAGTAATTTCATTTAGAGGGTGTAATTACTCAATAAGAGCTAATGGCCTAATGGAATAAATAAATAAAATCACATGAGTGCTTGTTGCTAGAAATCGGCGATTAGTTTATGAACTTCGCCACTAACTGGAAGCAGAGCCATGAACTCCAAGTCCATCAGGTGGCTCCATCAGCTCTCCCATGTGAAGGGTGAATCGAAGCAACTGGCACCCTTTGGAGAGTATGGTTACTGTGAAAAAAGGGAAATAGAGACCAAAACTGTATGGAGAGAATAAATTTGCAGTGAGGGCAGCTTGCAAAAGGAACATCGTCATGGTACAGAAGTTCAAAGTTAAGAATTTTCCAGGCTCTGTTTATGAAGTTATGATCCAGTTCTGTGGTGTATGAGATACCATGGGGATATTCAGACTCTTGTTTTCACTGCTGGCTCTGCATGAGCTGTGTTTCCAACTTCTTGCTTTCTGTCCCGTTGTCTCTGAGCAACAGCTTGACATTCTGAAGATTAAAATCTCCTTGTGAGTTTGAGATCAAAGTGAGTGTAGTGCCATTTGCAGGTCACTCAGAATGACTTCAGAAAATGAGTTTATGCCTCTAGTGAACTTTTATTAGTAATCAAGACAATGAATTTTGCAGTTAGGATGCCCATACAGCCATTTTGCACCATTAATACTAATATTTCTGTTTTCAGGTGAATGTTGAACATGACCCTCGAACTGCATACATTACACTTCTGATTAACAACACCAACATGCTGTTCTCAACGAACATTACGGATCTTACCCTCCTGGACAATATCACTGGTCTAGATGTTCAAAAAAACAGTGGTAACAAGACCACAGATGGTTTACAGATTTACAAGAAAAGATTCTTGCAAGGTAAGAAAATCTGCAGGGAAATACTCCTGCTGACACGTGTGGAAGAGCATCTGTTCAAATCATGACAATTATTTATTTAATTTATTTATTTATGGTGATATAAGTTTTCCGTTAATCAGTTAATGCAAGTGAAAAACTCTGAGAAGGGTTTTGTGCTACAGTTTACAGCTCTATTAACTCATATTTTGGCTTCCACCTTTGAACTGCTTTTGATCTCCCAGTCACAGATGTGAGCTCCTGCACTCTGCAAAAGTCACTGTTATCAAAATGAAACGGAATCTTTCATGACCGTATTTGTTCATTTTGGGTATTTTTAAAAGCTGCCACACAAGGCATCAGTCTGAGGAGTCTTCTTTCTCGAGCCAAGCGTAGCAGGTTGGCTTGAAGAGGTATTGAAGTACATTGGAATTGCAAAAGGCCATGCAAACAGACAAGATTATTCATCAGAAATAAGGCAGCTCTTCTCAGTATCTGTTCTCCCCAAAATGAAAGCAAGTAATGGAGAGATAAACTTGTTCTGCTCTTGGAGTCAGTCTGTTCCTTTGGTAGCAGTTGGATCATTGCACAATCATAAAATTTTACCTTTCTTCATTTCTTTACCTCCCATTTCCTAAGCACAAGCACATAGAAAATTAGCAGCTTACTTTTGAGAGTCATGGTATTTTTCTTGGGGCTTCAGAAGTGTTCAGTAATACCTATTTATGGTTGAAGTACCTAGGGCTATGATACTGTTTTACTGGTGAAAGGTTTCCAAATAGGAAAGGGAAACAGGGAGACTCAGGGCTGCTGTCTGATTGCAAATGGAGTAACAGCACCGTGAGTAGTGGCACCAATTTCAAGGCTAGGTATTTTGAAAACAGGGTCACACCTGTGGAGAGGTGGGGACAGGTCAGGTGACCCAAACTGACCCATGTTCAGTATAAAAGTGAGGATTCTACAGTATCTTTTCTTTTTTCCACGGGTCATGCCCAAGGAGGGCCCTGTGTTTCTGTCTGTCTGTTCTTCTGCTCTTGATTCCACATGTTCCTGAGTCTAGATCTGACATTCAGTTCCTATCTGCCACTGAGCCCAGTCTGGGACTTCCCCAGGGCCTGACAGTGACATCTCCCTGGGAACTTGATACAGTTTTGTATATATTCTATATTCTATTTACTGCATTTTTTTCTTTTTATTTTATTATTAATATTCTGTTAAAAGTAGTTGAGTTCTTTCTAAATCTCTTTCCTTCCTCTCCTTGGAGTGAGAGGTGGGGGAGAACATCCGTTGTCCTGTCATTGGCCAACGCAGCCCAAACTGTGACAATATCTCATGTTGAGTTTTACTATCAGTCAACACAGCTGCTTTTCAGTAGCTTGAGGCATTGCTTAATGCAGTTTCCAAATTCTGGGCCAAATCTGCTTGAGTTCTTAGAGGCAGCAGATACAAAGGATTTTGCTGGGCTCCTGCGACCAAGAGTTGTCTACTCTGGGTGTGGAACATCAGTGTTGGAAAGGAAAAGCTCCAGTGTGGTCCCAAGCCTTCCCCAGCGATCTTTGAGATATTTTCTGGGGAAAGAGCAAATCTATCCATATCACTCCTCTCTGGACTATGCTGGTAGGCTCTGGCTGCTGAAATCCCTTGAAGTCAGCACTATGCAGCTTGGTTCCTAGGAGAGCACTTTTGCTGGTGAGGAAGCATAGTCTAAAAAGCTCCTCAGATGTTTTATTCACGTTGAACTCGCTTTTCAAATTTTGCAAACCTCTGTAACTACAGCTGAGCTCAGCTGGATGCTCAACCCTTCAGAGATGCACACCCAGTCTGCTTGTGTAAAAAAAGTTGTGCAACCAATTGGGTTGTTTTCAAGGCCATGTAGCTACTGTTCTATTTAAGAAAATCCAGACACACAGCTGCTTTTAGAGGCCACTGTTGTGTTGGTAAATGTACCTCACCTGATTCATTTACACAGCTGGGCTGGGTTTTTTTCTCTAACAGGTGGAGAGTTCTTTGCAATCAACTACTCTGCACTTCTTGATGCAAGAGAAATGTGGGATGGTAGGGTCTTGACGCTACCTGTGAAGCTAACTTTCCGGAGTTCATCACAGGTATTTCTTTTACAATTTTGTTTTGCTCTTCAGAGTGTTTTGTAAAATGTCTCCAAGGTCATTCTTGTCTGCCTAAGCAATGAGGCCTGTACGTAGTAAAATGAGGTTCTTACGATCTCTGTTTATCATGAAGTTTATTATAAAATTAGTTGTTCTTCATAGCTTAGGAAATCCTAGACTTTCTTCAATCAGTGAAGTATGTTTTTCTGTTTTCGTGTTTCTCTCTACTTGTTGTATTTCTCTCCAGTTTATCTCTGTATCCGGGAAATAATGGTGCTCCACATATTCATGTGCGTATTTCTGTAGTCTGTGAGAGACTGAAAGTTTTGCCATATTTTTATCAGAAAATACTTTCTTCTAACAACAGAACAAGTTGCAGCAAAGGAAGATTTACTTGCTTACAAGGAAGATGTTTTTTTTAGCATGACAATCTTGAAGCTCTGAAAGAGCTTTTCCAGAGAAGCTGAAGTGTCTGCATCCTTGGTCACTTTTGAGAACTCGGTTACACAAGGCTCTGAGAAAACAGGTCTAATGCTGGAGTTAGCCGGCTTTGAGTAGCAGGCAGGACTAAGGATGCAGTACAAGTGGTTTCTTCTGAAGTAAAATGTTTTGATTTTTAAATATGTCTTGGTGTTTTTTCTATGTTTTTCATAATTGCATGTAATTAGAACCATTGTTGTAGAGGAGAAAGTGTTCAGTGTGCATGAAAGTGGTACTACAGTGATAGAGACCAGGACTTCAAAAAACAGGGAATCTTAAGAGTAGAAACATATACACTGACTTTGGATGTATGCACGGACTTTGGCTCCTTTTGTGTGCATTTGCAATCAACCCAGATTTTATAGGAACAAAAAACGTAATTCTCTGAGCACTGGATATGCCTCTGTGGTGTTTAGAAGGGGAAGTGTATCCTGCAGAGCAGCTGCTTCCATGTTAGTGCTACCCCTAACTACACTGCATTTTCTTATCAGATTTATTTCAGCTTTAAGTTTAATGAGAAGTATAGCTTATCTTGAAGGGAGAACCTTTTCTAGAGACTCCGGGCTGCTTGCGAGTGGATATTGCTCATTTTTTAATACATGTGGTATTTTTATATCTCCCTCAGAATAAAACAGATCTCGTATCATTGACAGCATCGTTCACCATAACTGAAGAAGAAAAGACCAAGGTAAACTCTGTTATTTGGTATTACATTGACTCTCCCTGCTTAAACTTACGGATAATCTAAACAAAATCCTAGGAGCTGAGGACATCCTTTAGTACATATATCTCATCAATCTGTTACTGGTTATTAATCATACACAAGTTTTGTCTTCTCTGATTTTAAGAGGAAGAAAACAGGACTCAGGGTAGGGAGTTTTGTTGCCTTAAAGCACCAGTATCTAATAAGGAATATCTACAAACTTCCATTATATTCCTAGCCACATTTCTTTCACTTAAAAGTCATCCAGGCACATCATACATGATGAAAAATATGTTCACCTGTTCCTGTGCAAAGCCACCATGAGAAAGCTTTGTGTCTTTCCAAAAGATTTGAGCTACAGAAACCTCTTCTCAGTAGGTGGAGGATAACTATATCATACTGATCCACAAATCAAAAAATAGCTGTGGGGACCCTGAGAAATGAAACTGCAGGGAGAGGCATAGTTTATGTTTGCTTTCTACTCATCCCTCCAATATGAGTTCCCGTTCTTGGCCTTTGATTTAACATGGTTTCTAGGAGGCCAGATAAACCTTCAAAAATACATCAATTGCAACAAAAGTGTTATTCTTCTAGATTTTTATTAAGAGAACTGCACACTGCATCCATCTGTTTCATTGCTAGAGTAATCTCTTCAAACTTGTTTTTCTCACCCAGCCCCTCATTTCCTTGACAAGCTGCTGTTTTGCAAAGTAATTGCTTTTTTTAAGGAATTGTGGCTTTCTTTTGGATTATTTGTGATCTCTTGTCCTCTAAGCTTCTATTGTGAAGTAGATATAAATCCGGACTTGGCTTTCTCATAATTGAAGATCAAGTGTGTATTCTGTTACAATGAAAGCCAAAATTAAACGTGATATGAAGCAAAACTATGCATGAGCTAGAGAACCCATTGTTCCTGGATGAAGATCTAGTAAGATTTAAAAGGATTGGGTGTTTGTATAGCTAAGAATTAGGCTTGGAATTAAAATAAATGTATTTTATGGAAACTCTTAGTCAGAGTTGACTAAGAACTTAGAGCTGCCATAGGTCTCGCCTTTCACTTTACTTAGAAAGCAAAGCATCATCACTAGTTAGCACTTGTTCTCCATCAAAACTTAACCAGCTTAATTTCAGCTTCACTGAAATTATAGCCTCACTAGATTCCTGCTTTCCCCAGAAGCCTAGAGAGATACCTACATTTGACAGAGTGCTTGGAAATTAGACAAATGCGAGTGAATTCAGGCAAAATGAAGAAGTGGTTCCAAAGCAGCATTTTTTAACCTAAGTAGCATCTACAACATCTCCTTTTCCTCAAAAGCGAGGGGACCTCATGCAGAGCCTTGATGTGGCAAAGCTCAAGGAGAACCTTTTGTGATTCCCTCTTGACCTGGGAACAGCAGATTGACTTAAGAGAAGTTGCATTTTTTCCAAGTCACACATGGATATTAGTTGGCTCTGTGACTGTTAAAGGGGTATCAGCTAAAACTTTTTGATCTGTGAAGGGAATAAACACTGGGTTAGGCAAGGGAGTTGATTGGTATTTATATAATCATTTTTTAAATAAATTTAAAGATGGAGATATTTTTGATGCAAACTGCTGCTGCTTTAACTGAGCTTATGGCAAAGAACTGGGGGCCAGTGCAGAGAGTCAGAGGAGGAGAGAGCCGGTACTGATGCTCATGTAGGCGTGATGGATGCCTTTAGCAGTTGACCATGGTACAAAGGACCGTAACAGAAGCAATTGGTCAAAGTAGTAGGAAGCTACATCAAGAAAAAAAAAACATTCAGACAATGTGTTGGTAATTGCACATGGAACTGGGAAAGTAATGTGTTACTCTCTTCTTTTCTTTCTTGTTTCTGTTTAGAACTGGAAGGTATAAAAGGTATTAGGAGTTCAGCATATGGATGGTTTATGCAGATAAATACTTGTTCACTAAAATATTTTGGGACTCTAAAAGTGCTTCAAGGGTTTCATAATTTTAGACTAAGCACATTAAAAAATCCAGAATACCAAACCAGGCATACCTCTGTCAGAGCACTTGTTGATTCTCCACATACAATACTGTGAAGTAAATCTTGTAGCTTCTTGGAGTAGCGTGTATGAACATCCTGATGATCTCATTGATAGATCAAGGGCATCATTACCACCTAATTCAGCGGAAATGTTGAAATCACTGAGTGCTGAGCATCTTCGTCAGCTTTGAGGAGCTGAGCCTGTGAAACAACAGAGCCTGACATGAAGCAGCTCCTATCAGTTAGAGATATGACAGATTTTCAGTGTACAAAAACTCAGAGAGAGAAAAACTAGGTAGCAAATCGATAAAAATCTGCTGTTAAACTGGAATAAATCCTGTACAAACTGTGGACTGGGTGTGATTATCGCTTCCTATGCCAAATTACTGTTGACTCCATGGAATGCTCTCAGGTTTCTGCTCCAAGAAATGACCAAGCCCGTCTTGCAATCAGCATGTTAATTATTTACACTCTAACCCCAGCAGAGTGATTAGTTTGTGGTGAAACATTATACCGATAGCTGTGCTGTATTTTTATCCAAAGATCTCAAAGAACCAAGCAAACACTGAACTAACTTTTGCTACATGGAGCATGAAGTAAAAAATAATTTTTAATGCTATTCAATTTAAAGATTAAATTAAGAGCTAAAGTGAATGGCCCACAAAGTTGTCAGCTGGCTCATGTTCTGGTGTTCCTGCTATTCTTTTCTGACTCAGGCTCATGCAGAAACTGCAAATGTGCACACAATTTGGGGGTGGTTTTGTCAACTGTTAGGTACATACTTACTCTGAACTCATATTGGTGCTTTTTCCCTGTGGTGGTTATTCAATTTTATTGAATGGAGAAATGGCTATTAATTTCAGGTAGCTGATATTAGACTAATTTTTCAGACCCTCTCAGCAACATTAAATGCCATCAATTTCAACAAGACTTAGGAGAATTTGGCAACGCTGCAAAATAGGCTGTTAAGTACAGGATACCCAAAAGTCACAGCACCTAAAATTCAGTCTGTGGGAGTTCTGTTGCTTGGAGCTACACAGGAATTTGGACTAGGTGGTCATAACAAAGCATGCTGCCTTGAAAACCTATGGAAAATAGATAGTTGTTTGAAAATATTAATAAAAATGTAGCCGTTACAACCATGCTGAGGAAACCCTGAAATTGTGTGAAGCCATTTAAAAATAATTTACTGTGTTGCTTACAGTCCTAAACTTTGATCTTTATATTTAAAATGTAGTTTTAATAATGTGGTCTTTTAATTTCAGATTTCATATGGCCTTGCCATCCATGCTTCAGGGTTCTTCACTGCTTTTTTTGTTTCCCTTGTATTGACAAGTGCTATTTTTTGTATTGTTTACCGAACCCAAATATTAAAATGGAGTTTCCATAGTAAAAACCAGGTGAGTCATACTGTCTGAAACAGTAGTTTATTTGAATTTTTTTCTTTGATCTTATCTGGTGACATAACTTGCTAACTAATACAGATTGTCTGAAGAGTTTTCGAAGATAAATAAAAAGCCACCAAGTGATGGATTGGGTTTGCAGGTAATGTAATCTCCACAACTGTAATCTCTAGCGCAATTAGATTTAAAGGGGAGTATAAGAATGATAATCTGATCAGAAGAACTGCTGTCAGTATCTGGATGTCAGCTTCAGACTGGAGGAAGATTACCCTTTGGCTATTAGTTTCTTTTTGTATTCTTCCCTTCCTCCTCTCTGTTCCTCAAAATGAGAGGCAGGATGTCTGAGTTATAAGCGGTTGCCCAGTGGAGTGGACCACTCGCCTCGAGCACAGCAGACTTGGGTCCAAACTGCATTTCTGTCTATCAGGAATAGGGATTTGAATGTAGGTTTCTTAGTTCCTTGACGTGCCTTAATCTCTTGGGTGATTAAGCAAAACAGTTGGGTTTGGGGATTGGAGCATTTTCAGTGTTCTCTATCCAAACTGTGCCAATTTGCAGATAGTCTTTCAGTACATAGTGGGATGGAGAGAGAAAATAAAGAGTCTGATAAATATTAATCAAATTGGCTCAACTTCCAGCCCTTGCTTCTATTAATTATTTATGTATTTATGTAAAGTGGAGCACCTTCAATGGGAGGGAGCTAGAGACCTCAATCAGAATATTACAGGGATTGGAGCTGTCCTCTAAGAGGTTTGCACCCATCCTCTGCTTGAATGGTGGTGGAACTCTCATCCCTCTGGAGTGGCCAGAGGAGGTCACAAACTGCTTCCAGCCTTATTTTGTGTGGTTTTAAATTATATCTACATCAACAAATTTTATTTCTTTTAGGTCCAAAAAAATAATCCCTTTAAATGAAAAGGGCGTGCCTTGCTTCTTTTTACAGGAAGAGCTGCGGTAATAAAATCATTAAAAAGAGCCAGTTTGGTCCTAGCATCAGATGTTTATAGTGGTTGTTTTGTATAGTAAGTTTATTAGCCTTCAGTGTCAAGGGAGTCTCATTAGCCCTGAGTCTCAAGGGAGTCTCACTGAACTGTGAAATAACTGAGTCACTTCATTCATAGGATTACTTTTTCATGTTGTTCACCTCATAATTCTGTAATATTGACACATACAATTTGCATGCCATGAAAATTGGAAAAAAAATGGCCTATAAAGTTTATAGGCTTACACAAGTCTACTGAAGTTGATGTAGAATCTTCTGTCGTCTCCATTCTTTTCTTAATTTGTATTCCAGATCAGTTCAGCCTGGAGCAAAAGGAGTATATTTGATTTCAGATCATAGAATCATAAAATGGTTTAGGTTGAAGGGGACCTTAAAGGTCATCTTTTTGCAACCCTGCTGCCATGGGCCAGGCATACCTCCCACTAGACTAGAGTGCTCAAAGCCCCATCCAGCCTAGTCTTGAATACTTCCAGAGATGGGGCATCCACAACTTCTCTGGGCAACCTGTTCCAGTGCCTCACCACCCTCACAGTAAAGAACTTCTTCCTAGTATCTAATCTAAATCTAACCTGTTTCAGTTTAGAACTTACCCCTTGTCCTGTCACTATACTCGCTCATGAAGAGTCCCTTCCCAACTCTTGTGTAGGCTCCCTTTAGGTGTAGGAAGGCTGCTGTAAGGTCTCCATGGAGACTTCTCTTCTCTAGGCTGAACTACCCCAACTCTCTCAGCCTGTCTTCATACAAGAGGTGCTCCAGCCCTCTGATCGATCGTCTTTGTGGCCCTACTCTGGACTTGCTCCAACAGGCTCATGTCCTTCCTATGTTGGAAGCCACAGAGCTGAATGCAGTACTCCAGGTAGGATCTCATGAGAGCAGAGAAGAGGGGCAGAATCCCCTCCCTCAACCTGCTGGCCACGCTTCTCTTGGTGTAACCCAGGATGCCGTTGGCTTTCTGGGCTGCAAGTACACATTGCTGGCTCATGGTTAGCTTCCCATCTGCCAACACCCTCAAGTCCCTCACCTCAGTGCTGCTCTCAGTCTATTCTCTGCCCAGCCTGTATTCACATGCCTATTCAGATACATATCTGAATTGCACAATATCTTTATACCCTTTGTAGTTGTATCATTTGATGACAGGAACCTTCTCACTTAGAGTAACCTGCAATAATATTAGATCAGACACTTAGTGTAAATTTTTTTTATAATCTGAATCTTACTGCTTATTTTTTTAGGAGACACGTCATGAACTCAGCCAAAATCACAAACTAGAGCATTCTCAGTTTAATTCCAGTGATCTCTGTAGCGAAGATATAATTATGAATGACCAGATCATCGATATTCTGTTTTTTGAAGAGTCTGGGAACATGCTTCAGGCTTTAGAAGAGTAAGAATTCACTGTTATTACATCACATTTATTACATGTGTCATCAGCTGAATCGATATTGTTTTGAGTATCTGCCTTTTTTTTTTTTTATTTCATTGTATATATTTACACACATGACTGCACTACCTTAAGTTTTTGAACTCTATTCAATAGCTGTCTGTGGGAATTGAAAATTGCCATATTTAATATTGCTTCATCTGCAGAAGTCACAGCTCCATCTGGCCATTAGGTATGCAAGTTTTCCAATCCAAATGAGCATCTGGTTTTGCCTCTCTGTGGTTTATTAAGTAAAGGGGAACTTTTCTCTGTACAAGAAAATGTTGAAATAGTATTCTACTATTGTTGAACACATTCTGCTTTCAAAGGGGTGGCTTTTGTCCTCCATAGCCCCTGGTGGGTGTCAGCATTGCTGTGTAGCAGCGTATTTTGGAAACACCTGGATCAGTCTAAAGAGTGACAGTTCATAGTGCTGCCAGGAAGATAACGTGTAGCTGCAATTGGAAGGACCACTGGGTAGAGCAGAGAAACTCTCCCGATGTTGTTGAAAGGCCAGTCAGGGCTGTTTGACAGAAACATGCCGCTGTTAAAGGTCATCTGTTCTTCAGCTGAATTTGGTAAAAAGGTCTGATGTGAGGACAGAGCAGATTTTGTTTGTTCAGTCTTACCGTTAGCTCCTGGCAAGTCAGGTTACAGGCAGTGTAATGCAACTATAAAGTCTTTAGAGGCTGAAAAAGAAGTTACAAGACAATGAAAGTAATTTTCTTTCTTAAAGGGTAACTAACAGCATTATTATTTCCTGCATTGCCTTCAAAATTGGGATACTTATGTCTGTAAACTGCACATTGGTCCATGCTCTTACAACTATATAGCAACCTGGGCTTTGAGAAGACTTATCTTGAAAACCATTATGTGAATATTAAGAAGAAAGGGATCAAACTTTTCTAACTCGTTTTAACAATTTATTTCAGAGATAGTGAATATCTAGCTAGTTTGAAAAAAAAACCAAACCTAATGCTAGACTATTTGCAGATATGTAATGATTAAGAAAGATAAATATTCTTGCAAACAGTTGAATAGGATTGTTTATAACTGGATTATTTCTGAAAGCATAAAACAGGATTAATTTCTTAGTTTGAGTATGTATCCAGGGGCTAAAGTTCTTTAATATTCTTATGCAGTCAGCACAAATGTCTCTCTTGCTGCTGCTTCTTCCCTTACAGTTTCTGTGTTCTCTACCTCTAAGGAGGTAGAGCATTGCAGTGAATAAAATAGATGCCCATGAGCAAAACAGTCAATAACCTTCACCTTCTGAATTATCTTTTCTTTCTTCCAGGATGAGGATAGTAGATGGACCACAAAGGCATGCAGACTTGTAGTAGTTCCTTCTGCAGAAGATGATTGAAAGGGTGATAGATATTTCTCTGAAGGACTCAAATCAGCCTGTTCCTGTTAGCAATGAGTGATTCCTTATCCCTGTTTAGGTTATCCCAATTCTTCTCATTTCTTGTATTTTAAACTGGACCTTCTGACTCATTTGCTGTTTGGAGGTGACAAACAGATGCACTTACTGTGTTTTTTTTCTTTCCTTTCCCTCTTTCTATTGTCACTCATTGAATATGTGTATTCAGTTACTACCTACCTGTTCCTCCCCCCTCGCAGTGGTGGTGCAGTTTATCTGACTGAGGGAGGATCTCTGCAATGTGAACTCCTACGCCAAGTTACCCTGAATTCCCTTTTTTACACAGGGATGGAAAAGGGCACTTCTAGGTTATGATTATTCTCGTCGTAAAGTAGATGTCCAAAAATGAGTTGTGTGGGTGCTGCACCTGCTGACCCTAAAGCCTGGAGCCTGGGCTGATGAGCTCAGCTATAGGGGTCTGGAGGTGGGTGAGACAAATCCCAGTCTGGCAGGCTGGCTGGTCAAAAAGGCTACAGCATTACTTTGATGCCTTTATTAGCTGCATGCAGCATTTGTTTCTGGGGGTTTTTTTCAGTAGCTATAATACACCCCATGTTTTCTCTCTCAATGTTAACACTTCGATATTTAGCTTAAGATGCTGAGGATGCTTCCTCCTTTATTCATTCTGCAAATTGGGGAAAGTAGTCCTTTAATTTCTGATCTATATTCCTTAAGGGTTTCATTTTAGTCTTGTACTTGATAAGCTGTTGGACATTACCCAGATTTTCAGCTGGCTCCAAAAACAAAGATAAAATGATGTACTATTGCCTTAGGAGCTCCTATGACAGCGATCTAGGCTAAAACCAGAATGGACTAATGCTTCTATTTACTGAGCTACCTGCTTTAAGGGTGGTGTAGTGTAAATGTCATGGGAACAAGAAGGATGGTGCATTTTTAATTTATTAATGGATAATTGCAATCAATTTGAATGGATTCTGTGCTCGAATTCAATGTTGTAATTTTACTAATTGCCCTCACAATCAGTTTTTCAACAATGTTGCATTTTGGTTTATGACATTGAGCATCACCCAACGGATTGTTGGCTTTTCTGTGAGGAGCCTCAGGAGTGAGGATTGTATTGTCTTGTGGCGGTGCACTGAGGATAAGAACCAGGCTTCTAATTTGAGCACAGTTTTTTCATGTCATATGTATACTGATACGAATCATCATAATCCTGGGGTTTTTTTATGATTTGGGGAGGCAAAAGTGTAGGGGCTTTTGTTAGAGAGCTTTTGATACTTCAGATCTTTTCAGTGCTTGTCTCTTCTCACAGGTAATTAGTGATGGAATGAGAGGGAATGGCTTCAAGCTGCAACAGGGTAGTTTAGGCTAAACATTAGGAAAGCATTTGTCCCAGAAAGAGTGGTCAGACCCTTGAATAGGCTGCCCCAGGAGGGGGTTGAGTCCCCATCCCTGGATGTGTTTCAGAGTGATTGAGATGTGGTGTTGGGAGATATGGTGCAGGGGAGGAATTTGCAGAGTAGGGCTGATGGTTGGACTCGATGATCCCAAGGGTCTCTTCCAACCTGAATAAGTCTATGATTCTGTGAAAGCAAGTCTGATAACTCAGCCCTGCAGAATATCTAACATACATCTCGATTGTATGCTTGCTTGATAATTCCTTCTGCATGCATTGGTGCAGCCACATGTCATTTTCTCTACATGACGTACCTATGAGCTTGCCAACATAATTCATACATTCTTTTTAAATTGTGCTGTGGTAGTAAACACAAATGGAGTCATTCTGGTGCTTTGTTCTTTTGTCCAGACGCAAATGAGAAAATTACTCAGAAAAATAAGAGCCACAGGATTTATTTTTTTTTTTTTGTCCTCTTTATGACGTAAAGCTATGTTAATAGTTAATGCCTTTTGTGAAGCGACAGTGCCAAATTGTTTAGCAAATACATTAGGAGCATGTGTTCAATATTTATGGATGGGGACATCTTTGGAGTGTAGAAGGTTTGCAGTGTCAAGGGGGTTAGCTAGAGAACAAAACATAATTTTAATATTTCATAAGGAAGCTTCTTATTCACTCATTTTGTGAGCTTTGTCTTAATAAGTGATATCCTTGAGGTACAGTATGCAGCAAAATAGCTTCACTTTTATCTCAGCAGGCTCCTTAGTGTGTATATTCCTGAGTTACTGGCCCATTAGCGATGAATGATAATGAGAAGAAGCTATATGGTTTGAATATTTGATGTGCGTGGTAGAAGATGATGTTCCAAAATGCTGTGGGTCTCTTCTTCTGTACGTCTAGAACAGAACATGGGGAGAGCTGAGCAGTTTGTGTCCAATATGATGAAGTCTGACCATGCTCATAGTCTCAGAAGATACAGATATGTTAAATGCAACTTAACATCTAAATGTCTTTCCGCTGCTACAGTTTTTCATCTCCATTTGGTACAGCTATGCTTCCTCGAGTTTGGGAAAGCTGTAGCTGAACCTGAACCTGCACCTGCTTGCTGATACACAATACAGACTGCCAATTATTTTGGGAAATCACAGAGTAATACGTATGCATTGCAGCTGACTTTTTTCTGATGGTAGAGGGCATTAAGGCCAATGTACTAGAGAACAGGATCAAACTGTCTCCAGAGAGCCTTGACGGAAAAGTCAAAAACCAATTTACTACCATATTAGAAGTTCGCTTTTTCTTTCTAAATGGAAATGTCTTGCTGTACATCTCAATTTAATTTGCTAGGGAGCAAATGTTGTGGGTTTGTTTTTTTTTTAACTCTGAATTCAGATGGAAAGTAAGAATAAAAGATCACATTTTCACAGCAGCTAGATTTGAATATTCCTAGTTAGAAAATGATGAGAAATAGTTACATTGTTAGTACCAAACAAAAAAAAAAAAGGTGCTAAATTTATGTATTTCACAACTTTTTAAATACATAACTTTAGAATTTTTGAAGGGAGAGCGTAGTTATTGCTCTGGTTTTGTGTGACGTGTGCAATGCAGGAATACAACAATAAATAATGATCACATCAATGTAACAATAAAATACAGTGAATACACATAGAATGGATTCCAAACCCTGAATTTCTAGTTTTGGGTTTTGAATGCTGTTATGAACTTGACAAGTGTGTAAACTATACATTTTTTTGCCATTGGAGAAACTTGAATACTTAATAGGTGATAGGAGTCCATAAGACAGGGGAACTGAAGAAAGCAAGTAATTTGGAATTAATGAATTAATATCCTTTTTCATATAAAAAATGGCACTTTTCCTTGATGTTGGCTAACTATGAAGGAATTGTTTTCAGAATTATATGGGTCATTTCTGCTGTCCATCCAGAACAATTTATCTTATCCAGAAAACAGTCTGCTTTTGAGACCAGTGCTGATAGTGTTGCTCAATGCATTTTGAAGGAAGATTGGTATCTCCTGCTGTTTCTGTCATCTGAATACTCACCCCGTCGGAGTAGATCAGAAGAGTCTGAGTAGATCACTGCAAAGTTGAAAGCTCCTCAGGCATTAATGCATATTGCCATAATATTTATTTATGCTTTTGTCAGTATCCAGGCTGAAGTTGGTGCTTTTAATATCAATGGTTAAATGCATGATGACTTCACTGGAAGCAGGACTTCTTTATGGTCTTTTTGTGTAGTAGTTTTTCAGTGAAATACCATTGTCTGAGCTCTCTTGCAACAGCTGTATTGCAGATAGCTGTATTTTTTAAATTGGTTTGCTGAAAATCACGGATATATCAGTTTTCTTATTTTCTGCAGTCAAAGCAGAGGTTCTCAGTCTCTTAAATGCAGGATTTTTCAAATGTTTTTTTTTTAAACAGATTAAACTCTCTATTGCTGTGGAGAGTTAAAAGAACTTGATAGTGAAACTGCTGCCAAATCTAGTGCTTAGACTTTTGATAGGTTTTCATTAATCCTTTTTTTTTTTCCTGAAAAGTCACTAGTCTTTCAGCTCAATTTATCATATTTTTCAATTTTGTGGGGTTTTTTTATAACTTTTTGGCTATATATCAGGAGAATCTTGTTTCTGGTTTTGTCAGTATCTTAGCTTTTTCTGGAAAGCTAAACTTAACCTATGACTCATCCGTGTGAAAGCATCCTCAGATAATCATCACATACCTTTCTTAGCAATTTTATCTATTGAGGAGATGCCCTGTGTTCTCCGCAGGCTCACATTTCAGCTCTGCTGAGTTTATGCTTAAGCTGTTCAAGTGTGGCAGGACTGATGGATGAACTCCCCCCAGTTCAGAGCTGGCTGCAGGCCAGTACAGCCACTGGTGTAGCACAGAGGATCTTCAGACCTCCTTTAACACAGGCAGGCTGGCAGCGGGCAGGGACCAGGGAAAGGCAACGCACCCTGCTTCCAGAGGCTGAAGAATTTGAGCAGTCAGAAGCTGTTGGTGGCCACTCAGACCTCATGCCATCACTTCTGCTTCTACTTCAGCACAGTTTTGGTCTCCTGCAAAGGTTTGCACTTTGCCGTGCTGCAGCCTGTGTAAATCCCTGCCCTGAAGTGTTTGTGGTCTCTTGTTGTTGACTGGACCCAGCAGGAGAGCGTGGGAAGCAGAGGAGGGGAAAAAGGAGGGAGAGGCTGAAAGGAGGAAGCTGCAGCACTGCCCAGAGGGTCTGCCTTGACAGCGCAATTAAAAACAAAACGAAACAAAACCAAAACAAGAAAGAAAACAAAGCACAACCCAACTTATTGATGTTGTATTAAACCCTTGAGAAATTGATGATTAGGAAACTAGCTATGTCTGCAATGAATACCTTTGATGCCCGTTATACTTGAATTGGTTTTCTTTGCTTACTGTTAGTAAAGCCAGCACTGGCACAGGCTGTTTCACATCTCGGCTGTATGATTTGCCCTGTCTGACCCTCTCTCCATCTTCACTTCTCTGACGTGTGACAAGGCAGCAAGGACCATAGCGCTTCTTTTTTGTCCTCCTTTTCCCTTCCTCACTGTAGCTGTCCCACCAGCACTGTGCCTGTAGGTGCAGGAGACCTGCGCTGCTCTGCATCAGGTGGTAGCAGTGTGTGCCAGTGGGCTGGAGGTGGCTGTGTGTCTGTCTGTCCTTTCCCTGGCTGTGGTCCTCTCTCCAACGAGAGTTGGTGCAGCAGCTGTGCCCTGGTGCGTGGTGCTCCGAGTGATGGCAGCAGCAGGGCGTCTGGGACAAACTGGTGGAGACATACTGGTCCACAAATGGCCCTAAATTACATGCTTTTCAGGAGCATTGTGTATCACAAAGGGATGCCTTTGCAGAAACTGCTACCACAGGGCTTCAGTCTCCTTTGGATGCTGTTGTAATAATTATGCTACTAATTGGCTACCATTTGCAGATGAGAGATAAGTCATACAAAAATGATGAGTTTTTCTGTTTTGGTTAGAAAATGTCACCAAAGGGGAATTTGCTTGATGTTGTTCTCCCCTTTAGACTTCTGAAAGTTGTTTCACAGTAGTTTCTTACCTTTGAAAACTCTGAATTTGTTTTTAAAATGTGTCAGAAAGCCATTAGTTCATTTTATGACTGTTAAATTCAGCAGCTATTAATTTTCCAGTTTAAAAATTCCCTCTTCAGGCCTCTAATTTGAATAATAAGAGTTAAGGATGCAATTATTTTTGTACTTAATGAGAGGTTTCCTTTTTTTGTAATGTTGGGTTGTGGTTTTATTTTAAATTAACTATAGTTGTTTCTTTTCTGACCCTAGCTGCTTTCCTGTATTCCTTTTAGGTCTGTGGAGGACATCAGATGCTCAGGCACTCTCTCCACTTCTCTGTGTTTGGCGTCTAGGGTTCTCCCCTCCCAGATCTTCTCTGACAGATCTTTAAATCCTCTTCCTCTTCAAGTGAGTGAAAAAACTTGCTGTCTGCAATTTCATTTTCTATGTGTCTGTTCACCTTTCCTCCCCCTGCACTTTTGTACCACCTGCCTTCTGTACTGTCCTCATCCCTTCTCTGCATGCTTTGTCCAACAGAAACTTTGATCTTTTTCATCAATAGGTTGCCATCTGCTACCTGTACTTCATTGGCTTTCATGTTTCTATTATGCTGAATTTGCTCAGGAAGAGATGTGAGACCTTTTAAACGTGAATTGCCACAACAAGCAGAGTGCAGAGCATTTAAAGCAACTTAATAAATCTACCTCGGTTTGAGGAGGCACAGTGTCAGGTTGGGATTTTTTTTTCCCTGGGTGTCACAAAACATCACACATTTAATCTGGAAGTGTGTAAGTCTGATAGACTTGTGTCTGAAAGCATTTGGTTCATTATATGTGCAAGATTCCTATTTTGTACTGACTGTTGGCATCTAAGGCTCCAGGACTGTGTTGATGCAGCTCGTTAAGGCTGCCCCCAACCTCTCACTTGGAGTGAGAGCTTGAAGCAAGGTTTCTGGTGCTTGTGATAAGCTTGTCTCATGCTGCTGTGTGGAGGAGGCAGACCAGAAGCAGTGCACATCCCAGGGCGAGAGTTGCAGATTGAATACACCTGAGATCTTAACAGCCTCATCACTTGCTTGGTGACACTTGAGTGCCAGGTGAACTACACCAATTTATCCTCCTGCGTTTGGCATCATGATCTTGAGGAGTGGAGTTAATTGGGTACCGTGGTTCTCTTTGTGGGCAGGAAGAGTGTGGGAATCTTGCTCAAAATGAAATCGGGTCTAGTCCGTAATGACTTGCAGTAAATAGGAAGAAATGCTGTGGAAAGACTGAGAGGAAGATAACAATAGGAAATGTTGTGGTGATGCTTGGTTTTCACTGTTCTTGGGATCACTGCTGAAGAAGGCTGGAAAAGTAACAAGTAAGGAGGTGGGTGAGGAATGGCTTAATCTGTTTTTCAAAGCACGCTGAAAAAAAATCCTGCGTTTGTGGTAAGAATAAATGTTGTGTTACAAACTATATTTCAACATGATGGAGCTGTGAAGTGTTGCTTTCCAGGGAGAGAGATGAGGAATTCAGTCTTTCACACCTCAGTAAGAAAGGGTTAGTAGATGCTGTGACTGCCATCTATCAGTGCACGCATGAAGAACAGAAAAAATAATGACTAGGGAATTGTTATTCCAGCAAACAAAGAAAGTTGAAAGTTGAAACTAATCAAATTCCAGCTGAGGATAAGGTGGAATTTTTAGGTCTTAAAGAAATTACCAAGTGGAACAATTAATTAAATTGTTTTTTAGTTCTCTATTAGGGGATGCTTCAAAACCAAGATGAGAGGTTCCTCACAAAAGACAGATACGCTTCAATTAAATCAGAGCTACTGGACTTGAATTGAAACAGAAAACTAAATCCAGTGGCTTGGATTTTACAGTGGCTGATAAAGAATTGGTGAATTTACAAAGGGGAGCTTCCTACCACCGTCAGACAGTCATTAGAGAAAAGTTATAGCATAAAGCTCCCATATTCTGGATCCTTCTTTTTATTTAAGTGCATTTTCACAAAGCTAAAACACTTTTTTAAGTTAGTTGTCATAAGTAGACAGCTTACTATCAGCTGGCAATGTCAGCAAAAGTCCAAGGACTTCTGTAAACAGACAGGCTTATGAGAAAACACACATCTGCAGTGCCCTTTTGAAGTGCTTGCTGCATTGCTTCAGCATCCTGTTCCCTTGATCCTGCCCTCATGTGTCTTCTGTGGCTGCCCCACTGTTCTGAAGTGAGAAGGACTCTCCCCAAGCAGAGGGATCAGGTCAGCGCCCTGGGGAACTTGACCATGGATGTCGCTGAACACCACCCCAGAAGGTTACCTACCTGCAGGTGCTGTCCTGCGATGTCCATCTCTACACAGCACAGAGAAGCTGGATCATTGTGTTGTCTTGAGGACATTATTGAAAATATTAGCTCTTACAGCATCTTTAAATTACTGTGAAGAATGATGTTTCGGTCCCAGGGATCTGGGCCCATAGAGCAGTGATTCCTGCTCCTGAATGGGAGAAGGAGGAGGAAAGGGAGGAGGTTTTGCAGCTGCCACCAGCCAGCCCTGGAGCAGATCACCAGAACAAGTATGGACATCACCAGTGCATTTCGGGGGTTTTGAGAGACTGCAACAGACAAATCTCTCTGCCTCTTTGTGATCAATGATCATAGCTTAAGCTAATGTCTCTTAAATACTTCAAGTGTTTGATTCATGGTAAGAAAACAACTTCATTCCATCCCATTGATTTCTAAATGGGAAAATACATCACTTGTGTTTGACAGAGGGACAGTGGTGATAACCTATCACTGATTTACTTCTTAGTTAAACTTTATATGCTTACATAAGGAAAGTTCATTTGACAAAAAGATGAAGTATTTATAGATTAGCATGCTTTGATATATATACCATTCTGAATGTATTACCATCCTATTTTGCAAATCTTGCCAAAACTTTTGCTATGGATTTGAAATATATCCTAAGATTTGACTATGGGACAAATCAAACCAATAATTTAGCATAACTGAAAAAAAGAATGGATTTAAGCTCTTAAAAGTATTTTGTAGGTCACCAAGAAATTCTTGTATCCTCAATCTAAATAAAGAAGCATACAGTGCTGTGCGTTCATGTAAATTGACATACAAGGGGGAAAAAAAAAGCGCACCTACTTTTCCAAACCTGAACTGAGTGTGGAATATGCAAAGCTATAGAATTTACAGTAGTTATGTACTGTATGAAATGAGAATAATTATCATTCCAATTTAATTAACTCTAAAAATAAATCAGGATGTGTTCATACACGATATGCCCTTTATTACATTCTGTAAAAAAATCTTGTATTTCCCTCTGGTTTTAATCTTTTATCTAGAACTCTATTAAAAGTTCATGAGAGAGTGATACTGGCTTTTTTAATTTATTTGTATCGGCACATAATCAAAACACTCCCCTCTTCCCTGCAGAGAAAGGGAATACACCAGCACAGAGCACAGAGCAGTGATGTATGAATGAAAATGGGGCAGTGAGCTTAGAACTATTTTACAAACCCGGTGAAATATCTAGTCTGTTGAGATACTCACTTCTTCTGCTTCCCACCGTAAGGAGGTTTTTGGTAGTAAGTTTTTGTTTGCTTTTAAACTTGAAGAATGTTTTGAGTTCTAAAGAAAAACTTTTCCTTTTTCTCTCTAAAACGGAAATGCAAAATGGCCATACTTCATTGGACTTGCTGTAGTTAATGTTGGCTCACCTTGCTTTTTAATGAAGGGTTTCTGTCATGATGAGTCAACTTGTATTTTGTGGTATTCGTGCACTTCTTTGGCTGCCACTCACTTACCCAGTATTGAATGAATCCTTATTTTGTGATCGAAATTTTCTGTAATCTGTGATTACAAGCAGTTCTGATTGCCTTTCTGCAGCTTGGAAGTCGCCAGCCTGACGCGGGCAGATGCTGATCTGGAGGCATACCGAATGCAGATATGCAAAGAAGCAATTGCTATGATGATGAAGAACATGGTCTTAAGCCACAACCTCTTTCCTCATGTGGAGAAGAGGATGAGTTCAATTTTCAAAAAGCAGTTCCTTGCAATGGAGAACGAGATCCAAGAGGAGTATGAAAGGAAGATGGTGGCTTTAACAGCTGAATGTAACCTGGAAACTAGGAAGAAAATTGAGGCTCAACACCAAAAAGCAAGAAATGCAAATGAAGAGTCTGAAGAAATAATGAAAAAAATGAATGAAAAGGTGAATCTGGTATAAAATCAAGATATTTTGCGTGATGTTTTATATAGATTGTTTCTCTTTTAGACTAGATTGCTGGGGTTTTTCTTTTAGAAAAAATTAAAGAGCTCTGGAGTCCTCAGCACAGGAAGGACACGGACCTGGTAGAGTGGGTCCAGAGGAGAGTCGCAAAAAAGATCAGAGGGCTGGAGCACTACTCCTGTGGGGACAGGCTGAAAGGGTTGGGGTTGTTCAGCCTGGAGAAGAGGCGGCTCCAGGGAGACCTTATTGCAGCCTTTCAGTACCTAAAGGGATCTTGTAAGAAAGATGGGGACAAACTTTTTAGCGGGGCCTGTTGCAGCAGGACAAGGTGTAATGGTTTAAAACTAAAAAAAAAAGTAGATTTAGACTAGATCGAAAGAAGATTTATTTTATTTTTTTTATTATGACAATGGTGACACACTGGAATGGGGTGCCCAGAGAGATGGCCCCATCGAGATCAGGTTGGCTGGGGTTCTGAGCAGCCTGATCTGGTTGAAGATGTCCCAGCTCATTGCAGCACAAAGGGCTTGGACTAGATGACCTTTAAAGGTCTCTTCCAAGCCAAACTATTCTACGATTCTAAGAGAAAAGCTGTGCAATTTAAATTGTTCATAAATTCAGATGTTATAATTATGGTGGTTGATATTAAGAAAATGTATTTTTACTTCACCAGAAAATAAACTTATCTCAAGAGAATCTGTGACACCTGAAAAAACAAAAAAGGTTGTCGTTACCCTAATTTTTTTATAGTCACTAAAACTCTTGCAAAGTGGTGTATTTTTATTTACTATATTTTACTGCAGCAGTTCCTAACAACTCCAGTCAGACGCTGTGTAAAGTATTTTGCACATTCAGAGCAGAACAAACTCTGCATCCTAAACCTTACAATCTAGGTAAAAAGCCTCCAATATTTATATTCTGATTTTGAAGAAAATGAGAATATTAACGCAACCAAACTGAGTGAAGGCAAGCGGAACAATCTATATTTTAGGCAGAGCAGGTACTTGACTTTCTTGGAAATAGCCTCTGGATAATGGTGAGATAAATGATGTAAGGCAGAGTATGATTCTTTGCAAGTTTAGAGTCTCCCTTTAAGTAAGAGCTTAGTGCTTACATAAGTCACTTTCATTCCAAGATCTCAGCTCGAATGGGTAAGTATCATTACCCAGGATTTCAAACTCACTGAAAATAGATTGCAGTCCAGAATCCCATGTACAAAATTATACTTCAGTCTTCCCCATCTTTTTTGAAGTATATTGAATGTTTACAGTAAAGAGATGATTTCCACTTTTTTTTTTTTTTTTTTTTACTTCATGTGTCTTGAGAGGATTCTGGTAAGTTTTGAATATTTCACCTCTGTGAGCTTAAAATGATAAAATACCCAAGTTAATGTTTCATGCTTGTCTAACATTGTAACTCATATTGAGAGGATGACTTGCTGGGAATAAATCCTGCAGTTCATTACTTACCAGCAGGGCTTTGCTTCTGGAGCACAAGGGGATACCTGGGTATTGAATGTGCTGGTGCTGAGATTCCAGCTGTCTGTTTCAGTTCAAATATAGAGACTAATTATGTTAGGAGTATAATCCCTTAGACCAGTATAACCCCTGCTTGTTTATGTAGACATTGGTTAAGTTTTTGGCCTTCTGTTGTGGTTTGGGTTTTTTTTTTGGTTTGTGGTGTTGGTTTGTTGTTTTTTTTTTTTTTAAAAAAGAATATTTGCATATCATATACCTATACTTGTTAAGGACTTTTATGACACTTCATGATTGCAGTTCTGACAAAAGAATATTTTGTGAAGTGTGGCCCGTCCAAGGTACGCTGGTATGTTGAAGCTCTCAGGAAGAACTTCAGTTTCTCAGGCCATTGCGTGGAGAAAGTTCAAGGCACGATGCCTGTGAGCCTGTTGAATTTATTTGGTGTTTCCAGGTGAATTTTAAAGCGTTACTCTACAGGGCTCTCAAGTATCTGTAGGATATGAACATCCTGAACTACAGATGCCAGAAGGTCAAAAGAGACAGCAAGGAAAGGGTGCTTGTGGACATCTTTTTAAGGATAAGGTGAATCGTACTCTGCAGAAGTCTTTTTCCTTCTGTTGGTTAGACAGATCCTAGAGTACATGTCTAACACTTCAGCCTTACTGAGATAAATCCCACCTTTGCAGAGAGAAGGGCCTGACTGTAACCCAGTATGTGAGCTCACTCTAAATAGGCTCTCAGCAAAGTGGCTTTTGTTTGCACAAAATACATTGGCATTGGTTCAGTCTGGATTATACTAGAAAATGTGAATGGTAGGAATCAAAGAATTAAGGCCAATCTTATACTTGTTCTCATCCATTTATTGTATACTAATGTCTTACTCTTCACTTTCCTGTCTGTGAAAGGACCTGGTTTTGTACTTGCCGTGGAATCTGGTCCATGGACATGCTGGGGGGCTAGGGGTGGCCCTCACTCGTGCTTCTGGCAGCGGGTGTACTGACGTCCAGGAGACAGCAGTGAAAAACAGCCGGAGCAGTAACCTCCTCCCCTTCTCACCCAAAACACAGAATGTATATTCCTTGTCTTTTTGATTAATTATTTGCTGTCTACAGTCTGCCTCTTGGGAATGAGGGGTGAGATGTGGGGGCCTCAGTGCAGAGAACAGTTCTCTCCAGATAAATAGTATAAAGTTCAGGACAAGACCAACATAAGTACTGTTAGGTAGCTCTGCTGGCACAAGAGGCATTCTTTGCTCTGTGGCAGATGTATGTTTTGATTATATGATGAGTTTATGCCTTCTGAGGTTAAAAGTATGAATATGTAAGTCTTACTGGAGAACTATGAGAATATTTTTGCAAAGAAGCTTTGAATTACTGAGTATTTAATCCTGCTCCATTGTTGTAACTCTAAAATGATGCTCTTGGCTTAATTTGTAGAAACCAATATATGAAATAGGTCACCAGTAATAAGAAATTGCAGAGATTTGTAGTTGAATAGCTTTTTTATAATTTATATTGTTTTTTAAATGTATGATTATTGCTGTTTCATTGTTCCAATTTATATGAGCCTTTTAAATTTATTACGATTGCAGGATTGATGAAACTAAGAAATTAATTTCTTTGTGTTGAATTTCATGCCATTTTGTTTGATTTATCTTAATGCTTCTAAATTCTAAAAAGACTTCATTATGCCTTGGAAGTGTTATCTGGCTTAGAGATTGACAGCTGTAAAATCCCTGTCATTCCAAACAGACAGAAACCATGGAAAGTGTACACTGATTTTAGTATTAGCCTTCATTCAAACCTGGAATGGCAGTAATCAGAGTATGTGTAAAATATGTATGAGCTAGTAGCACTGATACTTTAAAATATGTTGAGTACTGAAAAATCACTTCAGCTTTATTTATTTTTCTCTTGTCTGCAGTTTGCTGTAGAATACAGAAGTCTTCTTGAGAGACTTCACAGACTGGAGCAGGACCGTCTGAAGAGGTTCCTTCTGGTAAAGCAGGAAGAATATTTTGCAAAGGCTTATAGACAGCTGGCTGTTACCCAGAGAAAGGAGCTCCATAATATCTTTTTTACACAGATATCAAATGCTACTTTCAAGGGAGAACTGAAGTTGGAAGCAGCTAGAACTTTAGTGGAAGATTACTCTAAAATACAGGTAATAGGATGGTAACTCCATTCCTAACCTAATGATAGAATACAAACTAACAGTAACTTTTGAGAAGTGTTTCAGGAGAAGTGTTACCACTTTTGTAGACTAGTTTTCTTAGTAATAATTTTAAAAAGTATAATGCCATCATTGTGCATATCTAGACATCTCCACAACTGTGTATTTTTGTATACGCATAGCCTTTTTCTGCAATACTGAGTTAAATGTATTTGCCACAACATTATGTGCTTTGTGCTGACTTTTTTTTTTCATGGATAATATTTCCAAAGCACCCAAGTGCTTAAAGCTTGTCTTTACCACTCAGGGAAAATAAGACTTGTAGCTCAGCTGTATCATGCAGAACAAAAAAAATTGGAAAACATGCCTACACCATACAGTAGGAAATTGTGTAATATAAATCCCCAATTTTACAGTGGATATTTTGATAAGTCTGCACATCTTGGGGCTGTGCTTAGCTCCTGGAAGGTCCGGTGTTGCAGCTCTGCCCGTAAGCCTTTCCCTGCAGGATGGTCTGAGAGCAGATTTGTGCTTGTGCAGCAAACTTTTGGTTCTAGGTCTACCCTTGCTGGTATTAATGAGGCCCTCAGCATGGAATCATAGAATCATTTAGGTTGGAAAAGACCCCTTTTGTTGTTGTTGACTCTAACTGGTAACCTAACACTGCCAAGTTGAGCCACTAAACCTAAGTACCTTAGCCTAAGCACCACATCTACCTGTCTTTTAAATACCCCCATGGTGACTGTAGCACTTCCCTGGGCAGCCTGTTCCAGTGCTTGACAACCTTTTTGGTAAATAATTTTTTCCTAATATCCAATCTAAACCTCCCCTGGCGCAGCTTGAGGGCGTTTCCTCTTGTCCTATCATTTGGTACTTGTGAGAAGAGACCGACCCCCACCTTGAAATACCCTCCTTTCAGGCAGTTGTACAGAGCGATAAGGTCTACCCTGAGCCACCTTCAGGCTAAACAACCCCAACTCCCTCCAGTGCTCCTCATAAGACTTGTTCTCCAGACTTCACCAGCTTCATCGCCTTTCTTCTCTGGAGGTGCTCCAGCATCTCAGTGTCTTTCTTGTCATGAAAGGCCCAAAACTGAACACAGTATGCGAAAGGTGGTCTCACCAGTGCAGAGGACAGGGGGACAATCACTTCCCCAGTCCTCCTCACCACAGTATTTCTGCCTGATACAGGCCGGGATGCCACAGCATGGTACAGAAATGCCAGAGAGCTGTTTTCAAAAGTAATTTCATCCCAAATAAGAGTCTTAAGCAACTAAGAGAGCAGTTAAGTACCTGAACCTATGTTACGAATAGCATTTCTAAAACAGGTCAGATGATGTTTTAATGAACAATAGGTACCTTTGGAAGCCTGTCTCGATAGGCATTTTCACAACCCCCTAGGCATCAGATGCTTCTCTATACTTCAGAAGATGTACTGAGCCCCACAGTCAGAATATTTGGATTATTTAAATTGTGGTGTGTCTGAAGTGCTGTGGTTTTGTACTTTCAGGGTTTGGGTATCTCTAGCTTACATAGTCAGGGGTGCAGATGAAGAGTATGTTCAGGACTTGAGTTTCAGTTACATTTTAAACCTCTTGCAACAGAATAGCTCACGTTGTTTCCTCAAGGTTTGGGGTTTTTTAACTCCATTTTTGTTGAAAGTTAGTGTTCTAGATTGCAAAAATTCTGGAAATTGTTCTTCTGGCTGCTTCTTGAAGAAGAGTGTGATTGTTGTATTCCTAGAGGTTGAGGACCTGGAGATTAAAAAGGATCATCTGGAAAGCAGAAGTCAAATAATGCCCAGTCCAAAAACCAGTTATACTATCAGATCTCAGTACAGAAAAGCCACATACAGGCTGCTGTCAGTTACAGATGCAGCGACCACTTATGCAGAAGCCAGTTGAGCAGCCAGCAGGAGATAGAGAAGATAGTGAAACAAGTTTAAATTTGCATCACCGAAGTATAAGACCTTGTGGGAATCTGATGGTATCAGAATATCTGCTGTAGAATTGTGTGTCTGGCTCCAGTCTCTACCAGACCCATTTGTAGGTAGCTGAACCCTTCCAGTTCTCCACTGTTGGAAGCAGGAGCTTTTGAGCCAGACTGTGTGCAGCAGGTTTGGTTTTCTCCATGCATTCTCCATATGGGACACATGTATATGACTTCTTTTTGGAGTGAATTTGGACACCACTGAAAGTATTATCCTTTATTTAGTCATAGAATATTTGTGAGGTAAAAAAAAAAAAAAGGAAGGGGAAAGATTAAAAAGGAAAGAAAGGCTGTTTCTGAACACATGCTGTCTTCAGGTCCAAATTCGAGAAGACCTTTCAGCCTGTGGATAGCTTCAAGCAGGAGCAGTTCTACTAACACTGACAGGGTTACATGTGTATTTAATTATGGGTAGCTGATCAAATGACCTGTTAACTCGGGGCTCTTGTGAAGTGCACTGGCTGTTCAGGAGAGTACACACAATATTGAGCTATTCAGGCCAAAAGCTCAGCACTTTTTTGTTGTTGTTGTTGACATAACAGTAATATTTTGACATGATAATTAGAGATGAGTTGATGTAAGATTACTGGTTTTCACTTGGAAGAACTTTTTAACTTTGCCCTGTTAATGAACAAATCTGTTTTGAAACCCATAGGTGCTAGCTGAAATACATTATGTCTAATTAAATATATTTGTTCACATTCTTTCCTGTAGGGAGACATTGAAGAGCTAATGGATTTTTTGCAAGCTAGCAAGAAATACCATCTGAATAGAAGATTTGCTTGCAGAAAGTATCTTATAAGTAAGATACACTTGAGGGAGGCTCAAGCTTCTGCTCTTATAAATGCGGCAGCAACCCAGATACCAAGTCTCATTAATAAGATGGAAAGGTAAATATCTCAGTTGGGGTTTTTTTGGCAGGCTATGTTATCTCAGTGACAAGAGAATAATCTTCAAGTTTATTTTAGTCTGTTACCTAACAAAAAAAGTTCATAAAAATGTTATATTTTCAGGTAATTGTAGGAAAGTATTTTGCGGCCAATGGGTTTGTCACTTGCTGTCCCAGCAGACATGAAGGTGAGACTTTGTTGTCTCGTGCCCACTTTGTACAACTTTGAATTGCTGGGAACATATGTTGTATCTGTTTGTAATTCTGACTTCAGTGGGAACCAGACTCATGTGAGAGTCAGTCTTGATGTCTTTATACATCCATTATTCATGTAAGTAGTCCTCAATCAAGTGAAAAGACCATTGCAACATGTACCAGTTAAGACCATTTGTCTGGGTTCTTTATGCCTGAATACCTGCATTTAACAGGAAAGAACAATTTTCATTCACGTGTGTTTGGGGAGCTGGATGTACATGCTCAAGCTGGAATGCATGGATATTTTCTAAAGAAAGTTGACAAAGTTTATAAATAAAGTAATTGGGGAGCCTCTTGACTAATAACTGTTGCAGACAATATATAAAAAGTAAAGCTCAGGTGGAATAAAAAGTAGACCTGGAAAAGTACTGCTGTAATACATTCATTTAATTTATTTGGCATATCATACTGGATCTGGACTGGTTCAAGTGCTCCATGCGTGGATAGTCACAGTGGAGAGGCAAAAATGGTGACTTAACCAGAGATATAGTTACTTTAAATTACATGTCAGAGGGACTTCTTGCTGTTACCCAGAGGTCTGTGGCATATTTTAGTTCAGCATACAGAGAAGGTGCTGAGGAGTGTGCCACTGTTGTAGAATACAGCAGTGGGTGGGAGAACAACCCAGCACTGCTGCTGTTGATTTAGTTCATGCAGCTCTATTGGGATATTTTAGACATCTATATTGATGTCAGTCGCTGGCATCATGTGGAGCATGTATTAATAGAGCAAGTATAAAGTAGATAATGCAGTACCAGCCTTTTGGCATCAACAGCAAGAGACAGCACTGTAGAAATATATCAGTCTTTGCATCATGGTTTTTCTTTCATGATATTGACTAAAGTTAAAAGTAGTTTAATATTAGGAAACAGGAAAACTGATAAAAACTACCAAAGTTTGTTGATTGTTTCTGTTCTATGATAAAGTCATTTACCTGATACTTGTATTCTTGCCTTGCCTTTTTTATTATTTTTTTTATTTTCCTCTGTGCTGCCTCATTGGAATTGCACCCTAAGTTTATTCTCAAGATTTGTTAATCAGAGAGATGTTCTTCCAGTATGCTCACAGTGCTTTGCCTATTTTGCTAAAATCTGCAGCTGTGTGGTTCAAAGACAAAAATAAATCTCCTGGTGTAGGAAATACAGTTCAGATGCATTTTTCACAGCGAGTTCCTTTTCCTCAGTTCATGTCTCTCTTTGCAATCAGATTATAAGAAACGTTCTGAGATATTTTTTCCCGGATATTGTGGTTAAGTGAAAAGCCTTCACAAGAAACTCTCACCTCTATGGCCACTGCATCTGTGGCTCAAATCGTTGCAATGAGCAACTGGGACTTTTCAACCTGGAAAAATAGATTCCACACATTGTTTAATGCCTGCTATTGCAACTAACAGTCATGAAACAGATCAACTAGAAAACAGAGAGGAAACGTGTATTAGTAGTCCAATACTTTGAGGATCTGGTTATATTTCAGTATAAACCCAGAGGAAGATAAAATCTTCCTAGGTGGCCTTGAATTTCAGTTTTTAATTATAAAGGGAATGTTTACAAATTGGAGTATTAAAATTCGAACAGCAAGAGAGCTCCAGACCGATGAGCTGGTACTTTAAATTTGTACCCATAATATCCTCTTATTTTTCACTCTGGTATTGAATCTGCTTGGCTAAATATAGATACAGGTCTGTCTTAATCTATTGTGCCCAGATTTAGTGCGCCTTAAAATTACTCTTATAAATGGAATTTTAAAATGCAGAGCTGTTTATATGGAGAGAAAAACTGAGAGAAGATGTAGATTAGATATACCACAGATAAGCAGATGCAGGAATACATAAACAAGCAGAAAAATGAGAGGTTTTTTTTAAACTGGAGTTTAATAGGATGTTTAGAATTTATCAGATAGCAAGGCAGTTTCAAATTAACATGAAAAAGATTCTGTGTGGCCAGAAATAAAGGTTATAAAAAGCAAAATAAAATAAACCCAATTCTAGGGAGGGTTGTGAATGTTTTAAATTAAATAGAGCAGCCGGTTTTCAAGCTGGGCTTCCTAAAGACAGTATTTAAATTGTCCTGTTTGTCAAGACTGGCTAGCAGTGCCTTTTGGAAATGAAGTCCATGGATTGTAATGCCAAAAGGCAGGAAAGCAAGTTTTAAAATATAATCCGTAATGATAAAATTCAGGGATGTCTAGCTACGCTTCTTGTGTTTTCCCTTAAAGAATAAACGTGCAGGAGGATGCTACTTGAGGCAATATTTCTTCTGGCTTGTTCCAGCTATCCACAGAGTCACGACGTTCTTGACATTTTTAACTACAGCAGCTGTAATCTGTTGCATCTCTCTTTTATAGAATCATGGAATTATTAGAGTTGGAAAGGACCTTAAAGATCATCTAGTTCCAACCCTCCTGCTATGTGCAGGGACACCTCCCACTGGACCAGGTTGTTCAAAGCCCCGTGGAACCTGGCTTTGAACGCTTCTAGGGATTTGGCAGTTCTGCTTGTTCAAAAGAAGTTTCTTTCATTCTTTGGTCTCTTAAAAACTGAAGCCAGTTCTGCTGACTCTCTAGGTATAAACAACTCAAGCTCCTTTATAAATGTCTTCCAAAATTTTAATTTTTGTAAGACTTCAACATTTCTTGGGACTGGTGTTTTTTAAAGGAGGCAATTGATTATCCTTGGCATAAAAGTTCAAAGCAAAACATCTCATATTGGTCTCTTGCTTATTCTGCTGAATAATCTCAATGCCAGTTCAGCAGGTGAAATCCTGAAGTGGCTGAAGCAGAGAAATGTGGGCCCCATCTTTAGTTTCTTTCTGTTTAGTGCTGTGCTTCAGCCTCTGTGCACGTCCCTGCTGGTGCAACTTTTCTGCTTCATATCTATCTCTATCATATTTTAGTGACGCTCCTGTTTCTTCTCCGGCTTTCATAAAACGATCTTCCTTTGCTGAGGTCCAGTATCACTTGGGTTGTTCTCCATAGCATCAGATACAAACTACTATATATTTTTAGTGTCATCACATTTTCTCCTCGTTTTGTTGGCTTTTGTTTAGTAAGGTGAAGTCAAGGACTGCCACCGACTGACCTGTGATACTGCTGCTGTTGGCCACACACTTCATCTCTGTGCCTTCCATGGTGCTCACTGCATTTGGGAAGATCTCCCTGTAAACATCCTTGTCGTTACTGCAGTATTCTCCTTCATTAAAATTCTCCTTGTTCAAAGACATTAAACATGTGCGTGCACATTTCTTCGGTGATTAGATGTCTGCTATGCTGAGACCAAACAGTTTATCATACAGTCTGTATTGTCTCATTATCTTTCTCTTCTCCTTTTGTTTTGCATTTCAGTTCAGACCCTTTTGGTAAGAGAACATCTTTTAATTCTAATACTGTAATTGGTTTTATACTGTATTTATACAAATCCAGAAATGAAGGTCTTTTGCAAGGACTGAACCTTTTAGGAATTACTGTGATACTGTTTAATATAAGTTGCCACATAAACTCCCATAGGTTTCTGTGTTGGTAGGCTTTTTGCTCGTTATTTATGTTGTCTGAGATTTCTAAACAAGTAGATTCCAAATAAATAAGTAGATCAGATTTACTGTACTGTATCACCTTCAGTGAGTTGTGGACACATTGGATTTCTAAATAAGACAACAACCTAAAACTGAAATAATGTAAGTTTTGGGAGGGGGGGAAGGTTTATTTCTATTTTTATTTTTTTTTTTATCCTAAGAATAGATAGTGTATATCATCTTCCAGTCATTCTGTGTTGCATGGATTTTCCTGTATCTTTCATTTCCTGGGTGGTTCCAGCACATCTATCTTTTTCTATTGCAGCCCTTTTTCACTGCTCTGGACAGGGATTTTAGCTGGACGCAGCAAGCCTGGGTTTATTTCCTCAGTACAAGACAGGATGAGGGTGTTAAAAATAAAATCTTGGCTATTATCTTGCCTCACTTCCTCACTGTAATAAATTTAGATTTTATTCACTGATCTTTTGCCTTGGGTTTGATCAAAATGAGGGGCAAGTTACCGAATGTGAGTGGAGCATCAGTATGGTGTGGTTTTTTTGGCCTAACACTGAAATTTAACATTGATTGCTTTTTGAGCAAATTGCTTGGCCAAAAGATCCTGGTGTGTTGCTTTCAGGGTAGTGAGAGGTATTTTAATCCTCTTTGCAGAAGAGTAGAGAATTGCAACAGACAGACATTGGGAAAGCTCTGCCAGAGGAAGTACAATCTGTTTCACGTAACTGTGTGGTAAAGTAGATCTGAGTTTCTCTCCAGTGCATTCATTATTTTAGGGTATAATGTTTTGTGACTTGCTCAGATACTTGGGGATGCTCGAGCAGTAGATGGAGAGGTGTGAACCGTGGAATCTGGCCACCGCGGTTACCGTGCCGTGGCTGCAAATAAGTTAATGGATTACTCTTCTGTTTTATTTCTTTTAGATTTTATTTTGATGATTTTATTTGGAATTAAGCCGATACAGTAGCAACAAATTCTAATAATCCAGAATGAGACTGTCCTTCCTGGAGAAGGGCTTGCAACGTTTAGCTGCTACACAAGTGTATGAATTGGGCCAGGTATCATGTTGGAACAGGGACTTGGAAGCCCTAGATTAATCTGAATCCAGGATCTGAGTGTACTGTTAATGTCTTCTGGAAAATAGGGATTTGAAAAATAAACCAGAAAGTGTTTGGACAACATCCAGGTTCAGGTCAGGAATTGGTACTTTTTACTCAAAGTTCCATGTTGACCTTTTCAACCCCACATTTTAGAAGCCAGCTGTGTTTAATGTTAGAAATTATAAATCACTAATGTCCAACTGCCTGGTCTGAGCTAAGATGGCTTTTTATTCTTCTGTTGTCTGTGAAAGTTTTGTGGAATTCTGGTGTAAAAATAATAGTAGGTCATTTTTTAAATTCAATTTGAGTTTGTGCAGAGGGAGGTTTTTCTAAGTGTTGCAGGCATGAATGGCATCTTGCTTACTTAGCTACTGTAGCAACTGGAGGTAGACCATAGTCTCAAACTTCCGTTTGAAAGCACTGTGTGCTTAAGACTGAGAATTTGCTCAGTTGGATTATTGTATTTCACTATTAATTTAAAATCTTTGTAATTTTTCTGATAATGTAAACGTACTAGGAAATCTGAATAGAAATCTTTCCATGGCTATGATTGCTTTGTATATTGAAAATAATTTTTAGGTGTTTTACTTGATTAGATTACATCCTTTAAAGAGAAAATTGTTTCTAATGAGGAGAAGGAGTTATAAAAGACATCTAGAATTGCATTCCAGGGGCCTTAAATGAAAAATGTAAATATTATGAATAATATATAAGGTTTAAAATGTCTCATTTGAATATCGCTTACATTAGTAACTGGTATGTAATTGGCTTTGCATTTGCATTCCCTTCCTTCCTTCTTCCTGCTCCTTCTTCATATTCGTTCACTTTACCTTCACAGACTGCCTTAATTCTACACTCATCTCTGAGATTACCTTTCTGTTCTCCATTTGCTTGTGTGATCCCCCCAGGAATCACTGCTAAAGAAACAGAGATCATTCTGTGTCTACTTTGTTAAACCTTATTACGGTATTAGTTACCTCAAATATACTTTGCTCTTAAGAATTTGGGGTAACAAGCTTGAAACACTGTTATTGCAGAGCAGGCCATCTACCTGAAAGCCATTTGGGAGTGCTGCTGGACCGAGCTGAGGCTGAAATTAATTCTGTTAAACAGAAATTCGATCATGATTTAAAACAAGAAAAGCAAAAGCTTCGTCAGAAACTCATTACCAAGCGAAGGCAGGCAGTGGTACAACAGGTAATTATTTTCAGTATATTTATTCTCACAGAGCTTATCATGAATTAGAAATGGGGTGAGTTGAAAAATAGAGTTCTTAGGACGGGGTCGATGCTGCCAGGAGCATGGGTGTAAAGATGTGTCCATTGTTTTTAGCTGTATACCACCATGTGCTGTATTAATTATGTGGTATTGAATAGCTGTTCTTTTAGAAAAACCTGCCAGAAGGTAATATAACTGGAGAAACTTGTGAAGCTCCTCTATTTAGTCTAACCTGTACAAGGGGGTTGTGACATGTGACAAGCCTCTGTAATGTGCAGACAGGCAAAGGCCAGCTGAGGTTCTGGAGCTGGTGAGGGAGATGGAACAGACCTGTGACAGTCATGGTTCTCTATGGGTTTCCTGGATGTGTGTGACTTGAATGACTTCTACAACACAGTTAAAATTCAGCTACAAAACAAAGCTATTTAAAAGCTCTTTTACCTTTGGCGGGTTGTGGTAGGATTCCTGTCACCTAACCTCAGCCATCTCAAAATGAAGGCTCACTCCGAAAGCTCCAAATAATCTTCTAGTGGAAGATGACTTGCAGGCGATCTGAGATAAATAGAAGGGGGCTTTTATCCAAAGGTCCCTGTCTTTCTCTGCCTGAAGGATGTATAAAAAGCCATCTGGGATTAGGTGATATTTCTTTAGATGACCAAAGTTAAGTGAAACTAATTTTACCTTGTGTGGGGTATGTGTTTTAGTGTTTTCTGCTCTTTAACAGATACCAGTGGGAGGAGAGGCAGCAGGTGTGACAATGGAGACTAGTTTATTTCTTTTCAAAATAGGTAGCTTTGGTTTAGCTTTCCAATAAAATTGCTGCATGATGTAAGATGGGGAAAATAACCTAAAAAAAGCCCCCTACTTTTCTTTTCCCCCCCTCTTTTTTTTATATTTTGTCCTTAATATTTGGTCCAGATTCACTTCCGGAACGCTGCCAGATCATTACAGTTCAGCCAGTTGGGTTTGTGTCAAAACATGTTATCACGCATTTGTTTAGGGGTTAGCTCTTCTATCTAGCAAAAATCTGAATTATCATAGGCCTGCTAAATACACATGAAGCCATCCTGTTGAGGGCTAGGTAAGTCTCTGGCCACTGAAAAGCAGTTGAAAACACTGAAAAATAAAATTAGGAAATTTTGTGTTGCTATGAAATACATATTTAATGAGCTAGAATTAGAGATGTTCCTTCTCTTAACCTTGTTCCTACTTTTGGCAAATGAATCAGCAGAAAGAGCATCGGAAGGAGCAGCTGTCACTTGGAGACCCTTTCAAAACTACCAAGGAGATCACTCTGTACCTGAGCCACTGGAAAAATCTTCTAAGTGATCACACCATTGAATTTGAGGAACTTACTGAAAAGCTTGACAATGAGGCCAGTGAAGAGCTGAAAGGACTTCTGTTTAGTGTAACAGAGAAAACTGTTGAAGAGCTTAAACATGTTCAGTATGGAATATTTGTGCAAGAACTGGTAAAACTCAGCGTGCCAAAGATGCTCCTGCTGGAAGCTGTGGAGGAACATAAAAAAGAGATGGTTGTTAAACATGAACAGCTTGAAAGGGAAGAGCGTGAAAGGAGTGTGGCAGCTGAAGAGCTGCTTGAGCTCACCAGGCAGAAGCTAAGCCAAGAACTGGAAACAGGCATTTTGGAACAAAGAAAATCAAGGAGCTGGGAACAATCAGTATTCATGCAAGTATCCCTCTGCACCCTTTTCTTAGTTGTTATCGCAAATAGAAATGAACTAGGAGTTCCCACACCTGTCTGGGTATAGTTCCTAATGATCGGTTCTGTCAGGCACTTGGGAATTGACTTTTGTGAGCCAGCCTTCCTAGTCCTGCAGTGGGAATCCTGTGAAACAGCAGTTTAGAAACCAAAAATATGGAGTGGTATTTTTATTCTTCCACTTACTGTGTCAGGTTTCACTTGCACTTCTTTCATTATTATTTGCAGGTTGTTCTCAGAGGTTGGGCACTTTGGAAATGTCATTTAGTATATGTCAGGCCTAAATTAGAATCACAGAATCCTAGAATGGTAAGAGTTGGATCTAGATCCGTCTCCACTGCCATGGGCAGAGATACCTACCACTAGACCTGCTCAAAGCCCCATCTAACCTGGCTTTGAGTGCTTCCACATCCAAGTAGTGCCGTGTCCAATTTCAATATATTCCTTCCAGCCACAAGTCAAGCCTTCTCATCGTGTTTGTTTTAAGCTCAGTCCCAGTATTTCCACATGTTCCATAAATACACAGTGTGATAGCCTGCCTTTCCAGCTCCACGTCAGACTTGGCTGGCTCGGCCTGCTGAAAGAGTGCCCCTGGCACCGAGCCCCAAGCCATTGAGGCTCAACAGCACAGGCCATGTTGCAGAGAAGTTTGGTGGCCCCGAGTGCACCTTACGGTCATCACTGCCTGCTACGACGTGACCCTGGCTGGGAAGGTGGGAAGATGGGTGGTGGCCTTGCTGCCATTCGGAGACCTTGCACAGGGAGACACCACAGCTGCAACCAAGAGTGGTCCTGTGTGGTGCTGTTCAGACTGGACAGCAAGTACCCTGCGAGAAATGCACCATTCATTAGCATTTCTTCTTAGCTTTCAATTACATTTATGACTGGCTGTTTTATTAACTGAATATTTACAGTACCACATTTTCTGTACGATGTCTGTTTAACAACAGACACTGTTGGAGACACAGGGATGTGAAAGAATACTCTGCTGTCAAAATCACAGCTTTAGGGGAAAGCAACTGGAGCAGGCAAACTTGCGTGAATCTGCCCCTGGAGCAAGTGGTACCAGCCATAAGAGATTGAGTGGGGTGGAGAGGAGGGGGAATAAAAACCAAACCCAATCCCAAATAAACATTAGTAAAGGTCTCTTCTCCACACCTCTTCTTTAAAGCAAAACAGAGCTGCATGGGCAGTTTTGTCCAGACAGCGATTGTGTAAGTTTGCCTGCTGCACAGTGTAAAACCATATCACAGGAATATAAAAAGAAACCTTGCCTGTTACGTTCTCTTTGTTAAAAATAACCATCCATTTGTGTTTTGTTTTGATTTTAATTTCAAGGGCTTTGTATTTTATTCAGCATTTTAAATGCTTTTCTATAAGCCATCTCAGTGTATTTTCTAGCTTTTCTTACTATCTCTCTTACTGTTACATTGCTGAAAACAGACCTATAGGGGCAGGGAAGTAGATTGTATGACCCAACGGGTCTTTCCTGTTTCTAACTTACAATTCCACGATAATTGTGTCCCAGCCTGCAGTGTCACCTCTTGTATTTGTTGGACGACATCTTTATTTACAGCAACAGTAAGATGTTTGCATTTTTTCAGTAAAATACTGGAAAATATATACAAAAAAAAGGCAGCATTTGCACAACTGTCCTATCAAAAGCCCCTTAAAATCTGTCGCTATCTTTATGTTTAGTCCACTGCTTGTCAATTCTGGTATTTCAATGACAGATGCCAGCGCTCATGTTTATGTTCTCATCTGCCATCTAGTTTTCACAAAGAATTATTTGGAATGATAGCTTTTCATTTTTGTTGCTTATCAAAAACGCCATATGCAGATCATTTATGCTTCAAACCCTTTTTAAACATAGACATGAGAAAACAGTGACTGTATTGTCTATCTCCATGATTCTGTATCTATGGAAATGTGGTACAGATTTTCTTCTAAAAGTCATAAACAATATGAGAAATGGTTAAGCATATAGTAAATGCTTGCTTGGAGTAATATTGCCTTAAAGTAATTATTTGAAGATAAAAACATTATGCATTAAAAATGTTTCAATTTAGGATTTAGCTGTACTTTGCTGAATCAGTAAACAGAAATAACGATTTCTAAATTCAGGAGTATTTTAGTGAAATGATGAGGTGGTATAGCCGGTGATATACTAAATAAAAATCCTAATGGAATATATAGTATAATATATTTTTAAAAGAAAACTACTTGTTAAAAAATACACTGTTCATGCTTTAAATACAAATACATTTTTGGGGAAAGAGAGACAATTTCCAAACAAGAAAATATGCTATTTTTTAATAAATGCTCTTAAGGAAAAATTTCAGTCACGAGATAAGATGACTGTAGTCTAAGGTTAGTCACAACTGGAAGAAGAATTTCAACTTTAGCATGCTTTATTTTTAAGTCAACTTCAGCTTGACCTGAGAATCAGTTCCCAAGATATCTATGTTGAGAACCTTCCTTCTGCAAAACGGGAACTCTAAGTGATCCAAATTCCTGCTAAATATATTTTGTGTTGTTCAGACTGCTAAAAGCTTTTTTACAAAGAAGAGCTGGAACCCTTGTGACTTGGTAATGGGAGGGATGACATATATGAGTTTATAACAGAAAAGAGACTTTTTTATTTTATTTTTTTCCCCCTCTTAGTAGCTGTGACTGCTAAATGCTGGGAGGCAGCAGGAAGAGCTTTACGGGATGCTTTTATCTTGATTTCAGCCCTAAGATCAGGGTTTGTATTGTCTGAAGAGTTGGAAGGTTTGTGTGCGTAGGGAATGTGCTAGAAGTCATTTATTTATTTATTAAATATTCAAAAACTGTTTCTCCTTGAAAATGTTTTACAGTCCAGGAAGCTCTGTATGCAGAATGTAAATTATCCTCGCAGGTATTTTGAACATGCTGAGTAGCTTAGTCCTGTGTGTGGAATCATTAACTGATACACGAGTAAGACAAAAAAGGATGATCATGTGAAGCATTTGTGTGCATGTCACTTATATTTTATGCAATATTGCCTCTATCACTGAACAGCAAATCACTTTTGGTTTTTTTAACAGGCAGCTTCTAAGTTTACCCCTGTCACTATCGGAAGAGGAATTGCTTAGAATGAGGCAAGAGCTGCACTGCTGCTTCTCTCAGGTGGACAACAGCTTGGCTTGGCCCAAGATAAGAGCCAGAACCTTGCTTCAGGCTTTGGAGATGGAGCAGAGGGACGCAGAGGTGCTGAAAGTTGATCAGAATTTTGCAATGGCCAATAAACAGGTGGGAATGATGTGGGATCAGTGTGGGGATGTGACAGCGGTTCACGGGTGTATCTGTAGGCTGTTGGCCTTGGCTGCAGATATGAGTCTGTAGCTTCTTCATAGGGGTGATGATAGTAGTAGTGTGTGGGCCACACAATGGTCTACGTTGTCTTGTCCATTTATGAGGGTGAAGTTTCTGAATTATCTGGTCTTTCTTGGCAAGAATTTGGGCTGTGTGTGAGTTGGGTGTATACAGAAGGTGGGTTTTGGTTGGGTTGGTTTTTTTTTTTCCAAATCTAAATAAGTAGAAGATGAGGCATGCTCAGACATTCCCAACAAGAAATCTGTCTATCAAATCTAGCACTTTTTGTAAAAATTCTGAGGGATGTTTGATTCCTTCAGTAAAACGTAAAATGTGTGGAATTGTAAATTATTTTCAGTTCTTAAATAGGAGGGGGGAAAAGTGTTTCCTGCACAAATTGTATCTGATACCATCATAAAAGAGAAGACTTTCCCTTGCTTTGATTTGATCCAAATGTGTTTGCTAAATGTATAAACTAACTTGGGTTAATTGGGCTAGGAATTAGCCGAGTTCAAAACCTTAATAATTTCTAAAGTAGGGAAATGACTTTGCAAAGCCTTATAGTTGAACAGATGTTATCATTTCCCCAAGAGTACACTATACTTAGTTGATATTCTTGTAAAGAAATAGAAAGGTCAAGAATAATTTGATTACATGGAACGGTGCCCCTTAATACTATCATGATTCATTTGTGATTCATATACTGTGTCTTGAAAACAATGTAGTTCTTAAATTAATATTCTTTGTTCATTTTTAACCGCGCTGCAGAGACAACGTATCAGTTAAAATCTTCTTATTATCTCTGCTAAAGCTTGTTTAAAATCAAATTTACTTGCTAGCAGCTTTCATAGAAAGGATGAATATATATAACTCTACTTGAAAGAAATTAAAGAAGAAATTTCCAGCTTTGAATGTCTGAAAGGAATCTTCGCAATGAATAGGCAGCACCTTCGTTTCAGAATTTTTTTTCTCAGTGTAAGCCATCCTTGCCAGGTGTTCCATTAATTGGTGGATCTGCCAATAATAGCAAATAATAATGTTAGTATCCTTATATATTTCTTGCAAATAAAGCATTTTGTGTCCACCGTTTTACAGCAGCATTCTAAAATGAAAGCACCAGGATCCAGGAATAGAAATAAGATAGATATTCTGAAGAAATCTTTACAGGACAAAATACTCATTTATGAAGACTCAGTGAAAGATGAAAATTTGAATAAGGTAAATGCAAACTTTTTCTGTACTGGGGTCAAACCTTGATCTTCAAAAAATGACAGTTTTCTATCAATGTGAATAAGACCCTTATAAAATGGGATACGGTGTAGTGGCATGATTGCCTGCATTTATCAAGATGTTGTATTTCGAGCTTAATAGTTTTTACTACATTTTAATGGTTGCATCTCAGTTACAGAACTTATTTCATGTCTTGCCCTTTTGTCTTCTGGTGGTTCTGGGACTTGGCATATGCGTGATTGCAAGACTCCCCTAGATCCTGTGGTTTTCTTAGTAAGACTTTCAAAACTTGGAAGGTGCTTCACTGCGTACTTCAATTGGGCAAGACTTAATTCTTGGACCTCTCCTAATGTTACTGAAAACCCAGAAATGGGTTCTTAGATCCAAAGGCTTCTTGGGGTAAGGGCTGAGTTTATTTCTACAGATCTTCTTGAAAGAAGCCTCAATTCTGGTGGGTATCTTTTAAAAGGCTCACAACCCCAGTCTGAAGTTAATCCTTAAGGAATGAGTGGGGGCAGGCATTTTGGAGGCTTTTTCTTTCTCTGCCAAAAGATGTTCCGTGAGGTCTTGTTTGTGTTCTTTAGCTGTTCTCTCCTTCTCTTTCCCACTTGTAAAATAGGGGTAATACTACTTTTGTATATCAGAGGAAGGTTGCAGTGATAACTGTGTGGTTAGATATAGGTGGTGCTCAGCTGTAGGAACAAGCAGGAATCATCAGTAGTTAAAATTTGTAGATAAAAAATAATTTCACAAATGATTGTAATATCAATTTTAGTACCAATTAGGACAAAAATCTGGTTTTTACACCTCTTTCCTGTGCATTTTATGCTTGTATCCTGAGGAATGAAAAACACTGGGTCAGCATGTTCATTGAAAAATAATTTCTTTTATATGAGCGTAACACATTGTCAGTGTTGGTTGCAGATGATAAAAGCAATCTTTGAAAGTGAGAGCAGGTATGTGTCAAAAATGCAAGAAGTAGGCAAGTGTGTTCTGGCATTCTTTAATAATTTTATAACTCTGGTCTAAGAATACCCTAATCCCTTTGGATTAGGAGTATTTTTAGGATTGACTTCTATACCTAATGCCCTGCACTCCAAAATTTAGTTTTTGTGGGGGAGGTTGTGCTGTTACTTTACAAGAAGCACTGAATACGTGTTTGGTATGAATATTGCCATATATTTTTGTTAGAATCTTGGTTCAAAATTGGAAAGGTAGCTTCTCTAAGGCTCATTGTTTCAATTTTTGTATGCAACTTCTGTAATACCTGTTGTGGTTCTAATCGCGTGGCTGCACTTTAGTTATCAAAACCTAAATGCTTTGGGCTTTCCCCAGTAAGGAAGCTAAACTACTGTTAAGGAAAATCATCTGTTCACACATGATTTTTAGGGCACAGGTGTGCAAGCAACAAACCTTATGTTGATCACAGAAGTAGAGTTTCTTTTTTTTGGATGTTGCAATCTGTTGCCTCGTTCCCCATTTAGAATCTTGCACTTCTAAATTTTGCGTTAATGTGAACGCTTACATCATCTCACTCAAAATTAACCATCTGAAGTTGCACAGCCAATTCAAGGCAGGGAAAAGGGATGATGGAGCAGCCCAGCTCTGCTGTGTTCCTTCTTCTTTCACTGCTGCAGATTTCACATGGTGTCGAGGGTTCTGTCTCACACATAGCTGTAGAACGGTTTCTGGGTAATGCTTATGAAAGGAAAAGCAGGATGCATTTTGTAATACTGTAAAACAGGCACGACAAAGAAGAACAACTAACAGCTCGTAGGCAGGAGGCAGTGAGCTGGGAAGCCATGGTAAGAAGCTTTCCAAGACCAGGAAAGCTCCAGTCTTGGAGCATCTGAGAGTATCATCAACCTCATAATGAAAATCTTCAAAAGCAGACTGTATCTACTTTTTTTGTGTGTCACACCTCTTTTGAGCTGTCGTGTGTGAGAAAGTCAGTGTTCCTTTGTGAAACATAAGTTACCTATCTCAAAAGAAACACTGTGGTGAAAATACTGACATTCTTCAGTCTATTTTCCCTGGTAGGCCTAAAACTTCAAAAATAATACTTGCATGAGAAATGCCTTTGGGGTTGCAGATAATGAATTACATTTTCAGATTATTCCCTTTATTTGCAATATTTAGGACTGTGACAACACTTCTTAGCAATTAGTGTCAGCTAAATAAGGAATTTAGAAGTCAGTGCTTTCAAGCAATCTTAGTGCATTTCCAGAGTTGGAATTTTTTGTGTAGTTTGAGTGTTTCAGGTAGAATCAGCAACAAATGTTCACTTATGGGAGTGGATTCATCATAACCGAAGTGGTTTGACACTCTAAAAATAGTACAGTATCAAGCAATATTTTACAATCCTTTTTCTGGTATGATAAAAAGCTTCAAAAATGGCCAGAGGATATTAGTTTATAACTAGCTTATAATTTAGTTTGTAATCAATATTTGTTCCAGCTTCTACTGAAATCACTTTCTCTGTCACACTGAAGTCAGGTCTACTTGCAAGCTTGATTTCGACAAATGTGTTCCTATTTGCAGAGTTGTGATTTCAGAGCTGACAAAGAGACAGAAAGAAACTTAGGTGGCTAGGTTTAGACAGAAGTACCAGTTGATTAATGCAACATTTTTTTGGTGAAAAGCACTTAATTGATTTAATTTATTTAGTTTATTTTAAGTTTAAAAGCACTTAAGTACAGGCTGAATGATAATGCTGAACATCATTCCCATGGGATCATAGAATAGTTTGAGTTGGAAGGGACCTTGAAATGTCCTGTAGTTGAATCCCCCCACACATCAATGAGCAGGAACATCTTCAACTACATCAGATTACTCAGAGCACTGTCCAACCTAACCTTGATGGGGCCATCTGCCACCTATCTAGGCAACCTATTCCAATGTTTCACCACCCTCATTGTAAAAAAAATTCTTCCTTATGTCTAGTCTAAATCTACCCTCTTTAATTTGAAATTGTTGCCCTTTGTTCTGTCACAACAGGCTCTGCTAAAAACTTGTCTCCATCTTGCTTATAAGCCACCTTTAAGTACTGAAGGGCCATAATACGGTCTCCCTGAAGCCTTCTCTTCTCCAGGCTGAGCAACCCCAACTCTCTCAGCCTGTCTTCACAGGAGAGGTGCTCTATCCCTCATATTTGAGCATGCTTAACATCTGGCTTTGTAATTAATAATATGCAAATAGTATCTGGTTTTCCAGTTTCGACCATAAATCTTATGATCCATGGAATATACTGAACATCATGTAAACTCCCTGTTACTTGAAATGCTTGATAAAAGGTATAACTGTTTCTGTCACTGATGGCATCTCTTTTGCCTTTGAATAGAGCTGCAATTAAAATATACCTTCCTGTGTCTCCTTACAAGTGTCAAACTGTATTTCTATCCTTATTAATTATTCATTGTAATGGGTTCAAACTTACACTAAGGGTGATCACTCATTTACTCATTCATCTGTTCATTATTCATTCATCCACCCCCAGATTTCATGTATGTATAATTAATTTAAAAAAATGTGTTTGGAACTGAGCATTCTGTGAAGAAAGAGCCAACTTTAAATTCAGTTGTGCACACACCTGTCAAAACACTTCTGTGTGATTTCTTTTATCTGCATTTTTAACGATTTATAGCACATTCTGTTCCTAAACCACAAAGGCAGCCTTCAGATATTGTTTACTAATTTTGTGTCATGTAAAACAAATCATAGCTCAAACATGTATTTTCCCCTTTTTTAAGATACTGTAAAAATGTGAGTATTCTAGCAGGCAGTGTCTTAGACATGTAAATAAAAGCTGGAATAAAGGAGGGACCAGCTCCTCATTGTGTGTATGTTGTTACAACTCATTCCAGCTACTAGTGTTGTAGTAATTTCTGTTAGTGAAGAAGCTGCCCTAATGCATTGAATAGGGAGCATCACACTGACTCTAAAGCATTAGTCCTTTTGAAAATGGACTTGTTTACTTCTAGGCAGGTAGGTCTGTTTGTCTTCTCTTTTCCCTGATTTCCTTGATTATGTGCTACTGTAATGAAAATCATTATATAAATCATTTAGTGTCTTATGACAAAAACATTGGTTGTTCTCATCCATCTTAGTTTTCCTGCTTTTAGGTAAATTCAAAACAAGGTTGCTGAAGTTTTAAAAGGTCACTTTTGGCATTAGCTCTCCAACCTTGTTCATATCTAACATGAATTGCCCCTTAAAGTGATGTCTGCTGTAGTGATGCATCTCCCTGAACTCCTTGCTAGAGAGGAGCTGCTCTTAGCAAAGTATTAAGTGGCTGGCTGAATCGGGTGTAAATTCCTTGCCTGCCTTTAGTAGCTATTTCTTCTGGTGTTTGTTAACCTGTCTGGTTTACTGTTAAGAACTCACTTCCATTCCTCTTTTCTTTAAGAATCAGCAACAACTTCCACCACTGAAAAGAAGGGTAAGGGCAAGTCAATGGAAATTTCACAACTAAGGCCTTAAAAATCAGACCATACAGCTCTGCAAATCACTGATTTGTTTTAAGAACATTATCATGTGTCACAGTGATCACTAGTATAACAATTCAACATGCCTTTCAAAACAAAAACTTCAATCTTATATGAGAAATTTGAGTCCTGTGCACAGGCTTTTGAAGGTTTATTTATTTATTATTTTGAATATTTTCTTTGGCACTGAAGTGTGGAATAGTCTTGCTTCTAGGCCTTTATCTTACATCACTAGTTCATAAAAATATCTTGAAATAACACTTCAGATTTTGAAAATAAATTTACTTTGACAAGATAAATAAACCAAACAACCCCCCCAAACCTTCCTGAGTTAGGGTGAGATTGACTGTCTTGTGCAATTTGCATCAAAGTCGTGACTTCCAGAATGTTCTGCAGAAGTTTTTGCCTTTGACTTTCTGATGGGTGCTGCTAGAGTCCAGTGTACACCTTCAAATGCCCGAGAACTGCTGGACTGTGAGCTTAAATGAGAGATGCTAAAGTTACTTGCTTTCCAGTAAAATGCATTCTACAGAAAACAAAAGGCCTCAAAGTCATTTTAATAAGGTTTTTGCCTCTTTTGCCTGCCCTGCCAAGAACATAGAAGATATAAAAAGTTATTATTATGAGATTTTTTTTTTTCCTATTGAAACATAAAACCAAGCAATGGCTATTTGTGGATCTATCCTAAAGTAAACGTCATCTACTTTTTTTGGACCAGTACTTGAAGGCAGCTCAGTTCTTCTTCCATATACTCCCAATTTTGGCCATCTCTTTTGCTTTTCACTGCAGATGTCTGTCTCCTGTTCAGAACTAGCAACTCAATGTTTCTCATCTTGGTTACTGTATTCCAGTATGATCTCTGAGTTGAATTATCCTTCTATCTCAAATATCCCATATCTTTATTTGTAGCCCATATACTTACTTATTATTTAGCATCACACATCTACGTTATTGAAGATCGATTCGTTAGAAATCTATCAGTAAGGTTGAGAGACAATGTCTGTCTTTTAAGGTGGAGTTTTGTTAAAAATATCAAGAAAATTAATCTTAACCTCTACTTTCTGTCTGTAGGATGATTCTTAGTCTTGTGTTGTAATTGGCTTAATGCACATTAGTAGGAAATATTTCCTGAAGGTGACCTTCCATCCCTTGCATTCAAAGACATTCCAGATGATGTAATGGAGACTTTGGAGAATATCACATGACCCTAAATGAGAATATCACAAGCCTATGTGGATCCAAATCACATTTTAAATTTAGTTGTATCTACTGGATAATAGAATTTGGATGATACATGATCGCTCTTAGCAAGTCCCTTATCAATAAAATTTCCAGAGAAAATTCATGGGCATCATGTTACATGTTTGTCATGTGAGGGATCTAAAAACTTGGTGGAAGTCTCCTTAAATACTTCTTAGCCCACTGTGCTAAGACACTAACTGTGTAGGTGTCTCAATTAAATAGGGATATTCATTTCTGCTTGTTTTTTAAGAGAGAGGCCAAACTTGATGCGATAAACACTTTCCTGTAGAATGCAAATGTGAGTACGTATGCTCAGATCCCACAATGATAGTAAACTTAAACAAAACATGTTTAAAACGTTTTTGAGATGCTCGCTTTGATGGCTGTAGCTCTTCCATTCTGTCACAGGCAGTAGTTACTTGAGCATTGCTGTTAAAATACATAATACTGGAAACTTCTGAAAATGGTGATTGATGAAAATGTTTTTGGGGTTTTTTTTGGTGTGCTGTGGAACCTGTCAGATTTGATTTGTCAGAACCAAAAGAGAATTTAGAGATGGAGTGAGGAAAAACCAAAATAGTGGAGTCCCTCGAGGATCAGTACTGAAACCAGTACTATTTAATATATTCATCAACGACTTGGATGAGGGAATAGAGTGCACTATCAGCAAGTTTGCTGATGACACCAAACTGGGAGGAGTGGCTGACACACCAGAAGGCCACGCTGCCATCCAGACAGACCTGGACAGGCTGGAGAGTTGGGCAGGGAGAAATTATATGAAATATAACAAGGGCAAGTGTAGGGTCTTGCATCTGGGCAAGAACAACTGCAGGTACCAGTATAGGTTGGGAAATGACCTGTTGGAGANGCCCTCAGTAGTGGCCAATGATAAAATAAGGAGCAATGGAACACAGGAGGTTCCACTTAAATATGAGAAAAAACTTCTTCACAGTGAGGGTGACGGAACACTGGAAGGGGCTGCCCAGAGAGGTTGTGGAGTCTCCTTCTCTGGAGACATTCAAAACCCATCTGGACGCATTCCTGTGTGACCTGCTCTAGGTGTTCCTGCTCTGGCAGGGGGGTTGGACTAGATGATCTTTCAAGGTCCCTTCCAATCCCTGATATTCTGTGATTCTGTGAAAACCTGCACTCTGTCTGAGAAGCCCCAGCAGTGTACAGATGGGCTGTTTCTGTGCTTAGCTTATTCTAAATCCAGTGTGTAGGGCAGCCATTGATACCAACACCAAGTGGTGAGGTTGGAGCTCTCATGTCTGCATGTGATTTTTTTGTGTCTTCTTTCTCTCACAATCCAACTTTTGGGCATGTGTGGATAATACAGGGAGAGAGAATAAAACCACACTGATAATTATTTACGCCTTTGAGGATTCAGCTCTCCAAATGTTCAATAGTCAGTGTACCCAACAGCGTCTAACCTAGCTATCCACACTTTTAAGTGGAAACAAATTTTTCAGGTTACAAAACCCGCTGGGAAGTACCTTTTCCTTTTCCTGTAAGGGGAACTTAAAGTAACAAGGACAGATGGAAGCATCTAAAGAGGGTAATTGCAGCTGGTTCCTATCCACTTTGCCCTGCAGAAAAAATGGTCGCAGTGCAATATCCCTGACTGTGAATGTCAGTCGTGGAGCACAGGGAACTTGTCACGTTGCGTTGGATTCTGCGCTCACACGTGTCACACTTGCCTTTCACCCTTGGATAGCTTCTGTGGACATCCCAGGAGATGTGTGGCAGCAGCACAGTTATTGATTTAAATCATTTTGATTTAATCCTGCTTGATGGCCATTCAATACAGTTTTAAACTTGTTTGAGATCCATTACCAGTATATTCTTTGATTAATATAAGAGGATTTTTGGTCATTTTCTTAAAGAATTGTAGATCCAATTTTGTTGGTCAATATTAACTGACACTTGCCAATTTGAAACTAAATACAGTCTATCTATAAATTTTGTATTTTTGCTAAGCAGAAGGATGTATTTTATTCCACTTAACCAATGATATAGGTATGTGTAGGTTTATTTATATTTTTAAGTTTTATTGCTATTATATTAAAAATGATGGATCTTCTATTTCAGATTAGTAATTAAAGTTTTGTCAGTACTTAATATTAAAGTTATGACTACCGTAAAACAAAATCCGATCTTTTTGAAATGCTGACTATACTGTATTTTTTTTGATCACTTAAACAGAGTAAAAGCTTGGAATTTAATATTAAAAACACTTTTAAAAACAATGTGTTACACTGTAAGATAACAGCATTGATTTCTTTTCTTCGTTGATTTCTACATTTCAGTCACAACAATCCCAGGTAAAGCTACAGGCTTGTGGGGACGAGTGGCTGGAAAGCTGCCCAGCAGAAAAGGACACGGGAGTGCTAGGGGACAGCCAGCTTAACATGAGCCAGCAGTGTGCCCAGGTGGCCAAGAAGGCCAAAAACATCCAGGCTTGTATCAGGACTAGTGTGGCCATCAGGAGTAGGGAAGTGATCATGCCTCTGTACTCAGCCCTGGTGAGGCCTCATCTAGATGACTGTGTTCAGGTCTGGGCCCCTCACTACAAGGACATTGAAGTGCTGGAGCATATCCAGAGGAGACACACCAAGCCGGTGAGGGGTCTGGAGAACAAGTTGTATGAGGAGAGGCTGAGGGAACCGGACATGTTTAATTTGGAGAAGAGGAGGCTGAGGGGAGACCTCACTGCCCTTTACAACTACCTGTTGTAAAGGAGGTTGTAGAGAGGTGGATACTGTCCCCTTCTCCCAGGTGAATAATGACAGGACCAGAGGAAATGGTTTGAAGTTGCAGCAGGGGAGTTTTAGATGGGATATTAGGAAGAATTACTTTACTGAAAGAGTGGTCAGGCACCGTAACAGTCTGCCCAGAGAGGTGGTTGAGTCACCATCCCTGGAGGTACGTAGGAAACCGGAGCATGCTCTAGTGGCTGAGATTGTAGGATGGTTTTTTGTGTGTGTGGTTGGACTCTGTGATCTCAGAGGTCCTTTCCAGCCACGACGATTCTGTGATTCTTTACTGCTTTAACCCTACTTGTTACAGAGTAGTAAAATCATGAGTGTCTGTGTAAGGTTTTCTGTTAATCTTGTTACCTTTTGTGTTTTGGTAATTTTTAGGTTAAGATGGAGTTGCTGCTTGAGCGAGAGTGTCAACTGCGCGATCTGGAAGATAAGCTTGGAGAGTATATTGCTACTTTAGCCTTTCAAAAGACTGTTAAAAAATCCAAAATGTTGGAGCTGTATACTGCTGTCATAAACATACAAGCTTTGCTCTTTGAACAACTGAGCACGTCAAAAACCCTGTCAAAATTGGAATGTATTCAGATTTTAGAAGGACGTAATCCTGTAAGTAATGAAGTTGTGAAAAGGAAAAATTCCTGTTAGGAGACAACAACTGTTGCAGTAGCTTATTTGACTTTGATTTAGGTGGGCTGGTTTGAAGCTTCTGATAGTCCAGCCTTTCATTTCAGTGATTATGTGTATTTTAATGCACTCAGTAAAAGAAATAGAGAAGGAAAATATTACATCCAGGAAAGACTGTCTATTATTATTATTTATTTTTATTAAAGTAGCATCCTGAGATCTGCAGTCAGAGTGATATTTTGGTGGCTAATAAATGTTAAAGATGTATTGACTGCGAGGAAGGCAATTTGGAGGTGATTGTGAGTCATGACTGAAGTAGTGTGCAAATTGCCATGACTGTGTTACAAAATTGTTCATGTTACAGTGCTACCCATATGGTAAAATCCATAACCCCACAATACGCTTCAGTCATCGAGCTTTTAAGGATTATATATACAGCCACCTACCTATCTGTCTCCCTCCAAGCACTCTCATACAGTTTAAATAGTAGAGACTTTGGAAGGTCCTCTTCCCTTCATCGCATTTATTACATACTTGGGATGTGTCACTGTTCTAATCCTTTTTTAATACCTCAGTGCTCCGTATGCATAAGGATTTTTTATTTATTTATTTTTTTTACATCTGCTATTTGCGACCATCCAAGTGCGGCTTGGGAGAGCACTGGAGTAGAACAAACAAAATGGGTTTTTAAGAGCAAAGCCTCTTTGCTAGAGGGCATCATTAGACAGCTATTGCTGTGAAAACTCCTGGTTAAATTTTAATGCTGTCATTTCTGCAGAGTTTCTCTTAAAATGGGACTCAGAATGCTTATATGCTTCCAATTTTCTTAAATTTGTATTAAAACTGTAGGAAATAGTGAAGGTTGTATGTAGATGGAGTATTAAAAAATAATTGTGATTATATAATGATAATAAAAATAATCTGGAATTACTGTCTTTTATGCAGTAAATGTGTGGGGTCTCTGCAAAGAGGTTGCTTTTAGTTTCTCTGTCCTTGAACACATGGAAGAAAAAGGATTGAAGGAGAGGCAGAAGAGAGACCTAGAGCACCTAAGACTGGATTCTTCATCCAGTGTGCAAGAACCGAGTTGAGCCATATTTTGGGGGGAAGAAGATATTTTACATGTTTTTTTAAAGAGCCTGTTAGGCTTGGTTTACAAGGACTGTTTTGTGGTGATCACACCTCTCGCTGTGTTTTTGTCCAACTCCTTTGTCCCTCTGGCTGGCAAATTTTAACACCTGTTACTTTGAAATAAATACATCAGATTACATGGCATTCACTAATGGTGAGGACATCAGTGCTAGTTTTACCAATCAGTGAGACAAACATGCCTGGCTATATGTGAATTTGCTTCATCCCCTTAAAGATAACAAGTTAATACATGCTTTTCATGCTTGGATCTAAGATCCAATGTCAAATCTTCCAGGGTTAAATTCTGACCTGGGAGCAGACGCTTACTTAGAGACACCGTGCTCCCAAAAATCTGTAGTCTGAATACAGTTGATGAAGTGGAGGAATAGATTAAAATTAATAATTTTCCCCAAGGTACAGGTTAGGAAGGTAAGGCACTGAGATATTAAGCAATTTAAAACTTGAGGTCAGACAACAACAACATGGGAAAACTGCAAAATGAAGCTTTCCTTCTGATGGAGCTAACTCTTTGACCAACGAGAGATCTTTGACATGATCAAGTCTACTTCAGACATTGGGCTTTAACCCTTTGCTGTTTTAAAGCATTGTATTTTAACCCTAATTTTATCACGCTAAATATGAATTACAGTCTTTTAACTTCAAACCTCTTTAATACTAGCTGTTGATTCAATATAACTAAAACTAGTCAGTCTGAGTTACTAAGGCTGTTTCAGTGGCTTTACTCCGCTTATAGATGAATTTTAATGGTGCCATTCTTTTGTTTAGATCTCAGCTACGCTGGTAGTGTGCTTTCTAGATGTCCTCTACAGTGGAAAGTTTCAGAGAGCATCAGCCTTTAGCACAATGAAAATATCTCGAACACAATGAAATATCTTTAACACAATGACTGGTATCTTTCGGCATTGTTCTGATATTCATGGCATGCAAGTCATGTTTACTGAAGTCATGCAATGAATTGGAAAGTGTAATGACTGCAAGTGGCCAAGTAGAATAAGAAATGAATAAACTAATATCAGAAATTCTGATACCATCTTTTTTCTTCACTCAAAAGGTAGTTTGTTCTTTCAAGTTAAATTACGACTTTTTATCATTATGTGTTTTCAACCTCTAGGAGATTGAAGAACTTGACAGGAAGCTGGAGTATGAGATGTTGCATAAGGAGTCAGCTCAGCAGCATCTAATGAGTAGGCAGAGGTGGACCCCAGATGGATTTGGACTTCAGAGTGAAGCTTTGGAAACAAATGCAGACAGACAGGTGACAGTTCTGCTAAGACAGGCCATGAATAAATGTAGGCAATTAATAAATCTGCACCAGCAAAGGTAAGCTCTTTGGTCTTTGATTTTATTAAGTTACTGCAGAGACCATAAGATATCACAGCAAAACAGCAGGCTGAATGCTCTGCTGTGTTGAGGAGGAACTATACATCTGTTCCAACAGTGCTTTTTTGTGATGTGGGCCAGAGCATAAATGAGGAGTCTTGGGAATATTGACATAAGAAACATGAAATAATAATAGCTTAGTTACATATAGATTGTGATGTCCTGCATGGCAATTGCCATTTCTTGAAGGGGACAGTGGAAAAATAATAATAAGACTTCTTAGCAGCAAGGAGGAAAAGAATTTTAGCCCTGTTCTTTTGTCTCCTAAGGAGATAGGTTGGGACTTCACTGAAGCCTGATCTGCTGTGGTCACTGGAAGTACCTGACACAATTCAAATTTAATTCCATTGCCATTGTCACAGTGTAGAATGAATTTTCTGTTGTGCAGTCATTTTTGATGGGCTGCGTAAACTCTTTATCAGAAACAGGCTTAATTTCTTTTTTTCCTGGCCAGTTCTTGAGTAAAGGTATTGATGATGACAAAAAAATGCCTCTTGGGAAGTATATAGAAATGTCTGCTTTGTCATGAAGGTTGCCTAGAAAAAAATGTGTGATAATTTGCAAAATGCATTAGGGTTACAGGAGTTAGGAATTCAATTTCCATGTGTTGCACAGTATTAGAAGCCTACCACATTTCAAGCTCATACAAGATCCTGAGAGGGTGCTGTCTGTTACAAGAAGGGTTTTCCTTGAAACGATTGGTATATTTTAAATGGTTTTGATAAGCTTTGAGTGGAGTTACTGCACTCTTAAGTCTGTTTGAATTCTGAAAGGGCTTGAGTTCTCGATGTAGATTAGGGACTCACTTGTTGCAGAAGTAGAGTCACTAGAAGAGCTTGTGGATGCTACTGTAGAGATGTACCATTGAAAGCTTCAAAGAAACCGTGACTAATCTTTACTATTTATCTGAAAACTTAATGGACGAAACAAGCTTTGTGCTTTTCCCAAATGACATGAGCATGGCTTCATGATTTGGTCCAGAAACAAAAAAATCACTAGTGAGGAAGTTAACTGTTCACTACTATATTCCAGTGACAAAAAGATGCACAACTTGAAGTGTGGTGATGAAGTTCAAAGAGGAGGATGGGGAGAGGTTGAATCACGTTGCTTTGGAGTGATTCTGGATTTGAATTGTGTGCAAGATCATAACCTTAGGTTCTGCTGTGATGTTTGCTTGGTGGGTTCAGGGGAAAAGGGAGGAGACACCGGTTTATTTTAGAGCTTAAGCTGCTCACTCAGCTTCGCTGACAGAAAGATACGCTTCCTGAATGGATGACATTCAGACAGTGTTTCCTACAATAGTCATTGCGCCTGAGAAGATTTCAATGTTAATTCTCTCTTTCACTTCAGTTTGAGAGAAGAGCAATGGAATTGTGTGGTGCTTGAAAATCTCCTGGAAAATGTAGAAGTGGATGCGTTTTTGGCACTTTATAGTCAGGTAAGCATTAAATTGAACAAAGCTTCCAAGTTTAAATTACAACTGTATCTGGAAATCAGCTTTTCTTCTTTTTTAGGGACCATTACAGCTGCATTTGGAATGACTATCTGCTAATAGTTGCTACCAGTTCTGGCGTTTGCAGCCTGTATTATCATTCACTTCAGTTAATTCTGACCTACTTTCAGTGTTTTTAATTTTACCAAGTTAAACTTTTTGTTCACTTACAAGTGCTTTCTAGGATTTATCCTGTTGCATTCCATTCTGTGGAGAACTAAGTTGCCCAAGTTTCTGGTTTACAGAGAGATTTACTGGCTGACTTTTCATGTGGTGAAACGAGGGGTTTGTTTAGGTTTTAATCATCATTAGGAATAATTTGTGTTGATTGTGTTACAAACCTAAAAGATAGAAAAACTGCTCATTACATTTTCTAGTTATGATTAATCACATTGTTTTCAAAAAAAGCATCACCTCTTCAAGTTATTTGCTGGCTTTTGGCTGCCTGTCAGTCCCACAAAAGGCATTAAAAATGAATCGCTGTTGTCCCCGAGTTTCATCTGCAGGCCTTGGTTGAGATATGTAGCTAGTGTCAGAAAGCTATATATCAGAAAGCTATGGTGTTGCAGCTTTTTGCTTCCAGATATCTTGCCTTTCAGGGACAAGTGAGGGCACAATTACCTATATCCTAAATTGGAAGCTTTAGAGGTCAGCAAGCAATGGAAGGGTCCACTTAGACTAAGGGTCTCTCAGCTTTTCCTGTGCCTTAGCTTATTTCTGTTCAGTTTTCTGAACTCTATCCTCTCGTGATTTAGATATGTGTTTGAGGTCAGCTGCTCTCATGAGGAATTGGAGTGAGATTACTATATATCTGTGTAAGGAGATTCACCTGGAAGGTAGCACCTATTTTCAGATTCTTACTCTGATTTGGGCAAGGAATTTGCATCAGGATCTCCTAAAGCTCACAGGAGCATGATAAATGCTTCAGTGTCTGCTTCTCGTGGGCACACTCAGGTTCTGTTCAGACCAGAGTCTTTCTGTGACCCTTACTGGGAGAGACTTATATCTGACAACCTGATGGATAAGGTGTTGTCCTTGAATGGATGATCTCACTTTGTGCTAATGAATTAGATCAGACAGAGTGGGAATTCAAACCTTATCTTAACACTTTCCAAGAGCATCCTATTCTTTGGGCATAATAATATAAACATCAAAACCCCATTCTGGTGTGTCTTGCAGAGTGTAACGTTTGAAAGTGTTTGCTGAGGAGGTCATGACCAGCATTAACCAGCCTTTCAGTTTTTAATCCAAGCGATGTGTTCCCTTAGAGTTTGGGAATTTTTTTCGCATTATTATTTTCCTCTTTGATTTCCCCCCTGCCTCTTGTTGCAACTGTGTTTTTTTTTTTTTAAAACCAGCTTGCTGCCCTGTTGGCCTTGACAGTTTGGGATATTGTAAGCGGATGTGGCTGTCAGGAGCTGCTGAATTCTATTCCAGCCTTCAGTTTCTTCTCACTGTTTTCTGCCCCCATGGCACACAGAGCTCCTCATCATTTATTTGGACTTCACAGAAATAGCATCTTGCTGACGTTGATAAAAATTTCTGCTGCAGGCCTTTGTAAGGTGTTTATGATGTAAATAATCACTTGATGGTGAGTTTTAATGTGATTATTTCTTTGTAACTTTAGAGTTTGCATTATGCTCCTTTAAAATAGCTTGCATAATGCTGATGAGGGAGTTACCCACTACTTTCAGTTATTTGTTCAGTCATGGAACAGTGATGTGGGCAGTAATGGCTGTAACACTTTTCAGAGGCAATAATAAATTTGAGGCTTTATTTGCCATTTATGGTTGCAGTTTGTCTAATAGCTCAAGATTTCAGAACACTTTTCTAGGAGAAAAGGTGTTCTTTTGTCCTGTGTTTTTTTTAATTATTTATTTATTTTTGTATATCGGGTAAGGAGATAAAAGGCTTGTGTGAATATTTTGCTGAAACATACAGTGCTTCAGATACATGTTGAATATGATAAATGTAAAATGAGTTTCATTCCATTCAACATTAGTGGAAAACAAACATCAGAACAGATACAAAAATCGAAGCTGCTTTGAAAGGTCCTTTGGGCTTTGCTGATCTTTCGCTGGGCACTGTACTTTAAGTCATTGGACTTGGTGTACTTAGAATTCATGTGGTCTAGGGAATTCTTTTTATATTGTTGGATTATTTTTTTCCTAGTTCATTGTATATTTAGCAGAAAAAAGGCTTTAAACAGGACAGACCAACTCCTCCAGCTTAGCACTACTGAGACCATTATCATAGTTTAATTTCAGTGCTTTTAAATCTGCTATTGTCTTGCAATCTTGGACTAATTGAAGAGACCTTGTACAGTGTTTATTTAGCAATTTCATATTCTGGCAAAAACAGTCACCGCTAAGTGGGAACTCTTAAAAGACAGCATGAAAACTGCATTAATCTCATACAGTGGTTCTTAGCTTGCCCTACTCCTGGGCATAGAAGGAGAGGAAGAAGATGCATGTAACACGCCAGCTGCTCAGCAGAAAAGCTTTTACCTTGCAAAGGATATTGTGAGATGTTTTTGTGCTGCTCTAGAGTTTGGTTGCATCTGATAAAGCACCATGAAGGCATGAATTCAAGATGTGTGGCATGTTGAAGCAGCTGTGTAGGACTTGGTGGGAGGGAAGAGAGACAGACCTGGTGATTGAATGCTGTTGCTGGCTGCAAATCATTCATTTTAAGGGGCACCCTGTCCAAGAAAGCATTGCTCCTTTCTTAGCATTTCAGTTCAAAGAGTGTGGTCTTTATATTTTGGAAGTGTTAGTCATATTTATCACTTGACTTCCCAGGACTAACCAGGAATATGCTGCTTTTGCATTTTATTGTGGCTCATTTTAATCCTAGAGAGTTTTATAATTAAATACTGACACTCCTTGTTCTGTATTGCCCAAGATGATACCACTTGGCTGAGGGGGAAAGCTGGATATTGCTTTTCTACAGCATAGGTAAAGCATGTTCCTTAAGCTGCTGACAATTTAATTGTCTTCCTGTGATGGTTGTTAAGTTTCTTTGGCACAGATACATTGTGAAAGAGCTTCTGAACAGCATGGTACGTATTCTGCAAATTGAGAGGTTAAAATCATTGTTTTCCAGATTACAGATGCGTGCAAATAGAATATGTCATAATTTTCATAGTACCCAGTCCTCTTGGCACACTAGCAGGTGAACAATAGCTTTTGATAATTAGAGATTTCAACATCCTGAAGGCAAAGATTTAAAAGCATCACTGTCACCTCACTGCACTTGAAAACCTGGATGCACTGTTAAGTGTTTTCTTGGGAGACTGTGCTTTATGTTTTGTTCATGAGATTCCCTGAAGAAATAATTAATTTGTGTAAATATGCATTAGATATACCACTGGGGGTTTTGTGTTTATATTTATTCATATAAAGTGTAGCCCAGAGGTATTCTGGGACATACTATATTGAAATTCTATAAAACCTATACATATTTACCTTGCAGACATGCTAAACACAATTTCTGTTCTCAGCAAGTATAATGGTATAATAACTCCAACTATAATTCCAAAGCTGACTACTCTTAATTCAACTGTAAAGAAGTATGCACTTAGTACAGGAGTAGTTTATTAAGGCTCACAGTCTAACACGTTCCTACTTCTGGATGTACTTATCCTGTGAGCTGATGTGGAACTGATTTTTTTAAAAATCTTACACTCTTTCTTTTCCTTAAAGAGGGTTTTCCCCTCTAGACTAGTTTACACAACTGTGGATGCAGCCCTCTCTGGAAAACCAGCTTTTGGTTTTACTTTCCTACATTTCGTGTTTCAGCTTACATCCTTATCGAGGAAGATCTAGTTCAGTAAGACATTTGCTTAAGTGATAGTAAGTTCAGGATCAAAAGCCTCTGACTCTGAAGTTACTTTTAAATAAGTTCTTAACTGTAGCCCCAGGTACACTAGTTGCATTTTAGAGACAAGAGATGATGCAGGCAGACTGTTGTGTGGAAAAACAGCCCAGTGAGCTTGAAATACAGTATGGATCAAGTTCACTGATTCGTTTGTTGTTGATAAAGTAAACATTGAGAGATGAACAGTAAACACAAGAGAGATGTTGAGGTGCTGGAGCAGAGGAGGGCAACAAAGCTGGTGAGGGGCCTGGAGAACAAATCCTATGAAGAGCAATTGAAGGATCTGGGACTGTTTAGTTTGAGGAAGAGGAGGCTGAGGGGAGACCTCATCACTCTCTATAACTACTTGAAAGGGCATTGTAGAGAGGTTGGTGCTGGTCTCTTCTCACAGGTAATTAGCAATAGAATGAGAGGGAATGGCCTGAAGCTGCAACAGGGTAGGTTTAGGTTGAACATTAGGAAAGAATTTTTCACAGAAAGGGTGATAAGACCCTGGAATAGGCTGCCCAGGGAGGTGGTTGAGTTCCCATTCCTGGATGTGAGTCGTTTAGATGTGGTGTTGGGAGATATGGTGTAGGGGAGAACTTTCTAGAGTAGGGCTGATGGTTGGACTCGATGGTCCCAAGGGTCTCTTCCAACCTGAATGATTCTATGATTCTATGATTGCTCAGGCCGAATACTTAAAAGTAATGCTGCTGTTTGTAAACTGCAGTTCATTCCTGTTTTTACTTTGACCAAATCCAGAGAATACAAATGAGGTTATTGGTGGTGCAAGTGTCATTTGCATCCATTAGATGTTATGAAAAAAGTGAATTCCTAATCTTTGTGGTACCTTACCTTAAACTACACCCAAAGAATCAAATTCAGCCCACGCTGGAGGGCTTTTGGTCTGACTAGTGTGACCATCCCTGCATTTTCATGCACATTCACTTCTCCTCCTTGCTTCTGCAGGCTGGTCGGAGTAGCTGTGAGCATCTGGCAGCGCTGCTCGCTGCGGGGTGTGTGTTCACACATCAGCGCTCCCTTTGCGTTACAGGTGTCAGAGGCACCCGGCTGGCGGGCGCTTGTGCCGCTTGTGGTACGGTTTGACAGCATCGTGGCACCTTGCAGGATTGCTTCATTGTGAATTCTGCTGGTAGAAAAGCATCAAGGGTTGCCTCTCAGTCCAAATCATACTCGATGCAGAAAGATGAAGTTCAAATTGGAGAAAAGAACATTTTAGAGGAAACTATTATAGAGGAAAGCAATACTGAAGTCATGATGCTTTGAACATCCATGTATAAATTACCGAGCTAAAGGTCCTGAGACTATTTAGCCCAAAAGGGCAGAATAGGTCACAGAAATGTATCATTTTTACTCTCACTTAAAGTTGTTCTTTTGTAAGTTTCTAGAGCAGTGTTTAAAGACCAAAAGTACAACACAGTCTGTCTATAATTACAGAAATTAAACTTAGATGTCTATATTAAGATTTAAACTCTTACTTACATCCCTTTCCAGAGAAGAATCAAATAATTTCTTGCCCTAAGTAGCCTCAACACACATAATTTTTACCTAATATTGGTGCCTGTTTAGGGTGAAAACATTGGACTTTTTAGATACTAATCATCAGTCTTAGGAATTTGTCTTGTTCATTCTGGTATCTCGGCAGTTTCCATGAAAAACCTGTAACAACACTGAAGAACCCAAGAAACTTGGGGTAGTTTTCCTTCCTTTTGGAGTGGAGCTCTCTGCTTAGAGAGAGGGGTTATGGGAAAGGAGGTTGACTGATACCATGATTTTGGTTGGTGTAGAGTTAACTTTTTTACCAGCAGCTGGTGTAGTGCTGTGTTTTGGATCTGGGATAAGAAATAGAGCTGACAGCGCACTGAGGTTTTCAGTTGTTGCTGAGCAGTCAAGGCCTTTTCTGCTCCTCACACTGTCCTGCCAGCGGGCAGGGTTGGAGGGGCACAGCTGGGACAGCTGATGCCAACTGACCAAAGGGATATTCCATACCCTGTGATGTCATGCTGGGGGGGGAAAAAAGGAAGCGGGGGGATGTTCGGAGTGATGGCATTTGTCTTCTCAAGTAACCGTTACGTGTGATGGAGCCCTGCTTTCCTGGAGGTGGCTGAACCACCTGCCTGATCATGGGAAGCACTGAATTAATTCCTTGTCTTGCTTTGCTTGTGTGCACGGTTTTTCCTTTACTTATTAAACTGTCTTTATCTGAACCCACAAGTTTTTTCCTGCTTTTGCTTTTCCATTACTCTTCCCAATGCCAGCTGGGGGCAGTGAGCAAGTGGCCACATGTCCTATCTGTCAACTGGGGTTAAACCACAACAATTAATTTATTTTGTGTGGCCATCTAAATTTGGGTTAGGGGCAATTACTGTGTTTGTTCTAACATGGACTTAGCAGAAAGAATTGTCCTTTACAGAGCATCCTTATAGTGAAATGGCTTCTTTCAAAGAAGATTCACTTAACGCAAAGATCTCGTGGGTGCATTCGCTCCCCTGAAAATTCATAATGCAAAAAAGAGGCAAAGTTCAAACGTTTGCTGTGACATTTTGAAACCACTGTGGACAAAGAAATTGGCTGTCTTCCTGCATGGTGGCACCTTGTGGGGTTTTTTTATGTGACAGGGGCTTTGAAGTCATCTCCTTCATTATAGGAGGGTCTATGGAGCAGAGGTGACTTAGCTGCCACGAGTCATCTTGAACATTTGGCACATCTTGCCTGACTTCAGCTACCTCAGATACATGTATGGTTTTAATAGACTACAACAGCTTTTTCTTCTGGTGCCCTTTGAGGCATGTAACTTGCTTTAATTTGCTCTGCTCTTTTATTTCCACGTAGTTCTCATATATTGTAGACTTTTCATATTTGATACGCATGAGAAATCCACAGGAACAGCCCTGGGGACTCAGTAGTTTCGATGGCAGAGCAGAAAATAAGAACGGGATTTTGGTGTTTGGAAGGGGGGGGAGGAAGCAGGGCTGGTTGGTTGGTTGTGTAGGGAAGAACTAAATTTGAACTTAGTCTATTTGAACACTGTGTGAATATGCTTTACCACTGACCTTTGGGCCAAAAAAGAGAGGGCATTTGGAAAAAAAATAAAACCCATACTGAAACAAAGGCAGATGTTTCCTTCACCTCTTAGCAAATATTACAAGCTGTTCCCCGAGCTTATCACAGAATCTGGTGTTAAGAGAGGCTGAACGATGAAGTGCTCAACCATGGCAACACGTTAATGTTGTCATTAGGTTTCAGAGGCTGCTTTTCTTCCCCTAATTTTACAGACTGAGGAATGCGATATCACTTTATGGCTGCCTTGAAAGGGTTTCTTTATAATAGCACAATCTGTAAATTAGCTCCATTTTCCATACTGGAATATGAAGCAAATACACTAAGATCAGCTGGTTGTTTAATGTTTACATTGCCTATATCCAGAATGAAATGTACAACTGTAATATATATGAGCCAGTGTGGATAGAAACAGTGAACATGGGACTATGTTGGAACTAGATTATATCTTAAGGTTCCTTCCAACCCAAACCATTCTATGATTCTGTGACCAAAACTGTCACCACTAACATGATTTAAAAAAAAAAAATTGTGTGTTTCTATAATGAATAATTCTTTAATGATAGTAATTAAAATAACACTTTTTTTTTTTTAAATTTATTTTCAGTGCTAAATTTATCTGTTATCTTATTAATCCTCTAGGAGCTCCGTCTGGCAGGTTATTTAGCTAAACTGACGAGGGTACCAATGGGGATGTTGCACAGGATCTTGAATTTGTTGCTGCCCTCCAGCTCGCAAAGTGAGGTTCTTTCTGTCCTCAATTCCATCAGTAAATATTCAGATGGTGTTGCTGAAAGTGACAGTAATGCAGATGAGTCTGGCAGCTGTAAGAAAAGGTGAGTGTGGTGGTTCTTTGGTAGACCATTGCAAGAGAAGATTATTGCTTTACATGTGTAGGTATTTGCTGGACAAGCAGATAGAAAAATCACAGGTGAATAAGTTTCCTTTTGAAAGATTTTTATGGAGGAAAAATACTTTGAAACGGCTACCTTATTTTGTGAAATATTTTAACTATAATAAATAGTTAATAATTTATGGAATAAAGGGTTATTTTATAATTTATACATCTTATTCTGCTAATTTTCTGTTGACTTTAATGAGATTTTATTAAAATATTTTTCTTCCAGCTTTTTGTATTTAGAATATTCATAGCACATAAGATTTCAGAGTCTATAGCTCCTTAAGATATGGAGGAGGTCCTCATTTCTAATAGTGGAAGTTTCAACCTTACAGATGACTGTCCCTTGGTAGTTCGTTATTAAAGTCCCAAATGGGACTCTTTTTGCTTTTACTCACAGAGATGGGTCATCTCCCAGAGCATTCGTTCCACCAGTTGATCCCCATTAGCATCAGATGAATGGCTGTGCAGCTGGTGCTGGAGAGGTGCTCATGGACCCTCTCCCCCAGTTCCCTGCCGTGACATGGGAAGGGGAGAAAAGCAGATGTTGTGGCGCTGAGTCCTCTAGTTGTCAGACGTGCGTTGCCAAGGAACAGAAATGGGTCCTTGGGACCATGCCCTGAGGTCTGATTTAAATGATTTATGGCAGCAAAAATCCTTGAACGCTCTTAACTGTATTCGTGGTGTTACTGTCATGGGTTTGGTAGCTAAAATCAGAAAGAGGGGGGAAAGTGTGTCTATTTGGGAACCTTCTGCTGGGAATTTTTTTCTTTCCTACTCCTTCAGGAAGAACCAAGAGTTGTGGCAAGCACTGGAGGACAAAGTAAGGCAAGATCTCATAAACAGCACTTTGGAAAAGTTCCCTTCTCTAAACAAGAGGAAAGACAGGTAAGGAGAAATCAGGAAGAAACATAGATAGGGTTTTTTATGCTTCATTTCATCTCCAGAGGTTCCTCCTATCTCTGTTAGAAATCAGAAAATAAGTTCATAAATATGCATTTTCTGATGCTTCTGCTGTTTGGTGCTTGTGTTTTGCTGTATCATGTTTGCATATAATAAGCAATAATAGTATGCCTAGAAATACTTTTTTCTGTACATATCCACAAAATTCACACATTTTTCATATATATTGCCCATCTTCCCTATGGATATTTATTTTAAGGTTACCTTTCCTTATGCAATTTAGTATCTCATAAAATTAAATGTAAATTATCAGGGATTGGAATGAAAATTGGAATTCTGTCTATGGAGATAGGAATTTCTGTAACTGCCAAAGTCACCGCTTCTATGTCAGGATATGACATGGAAAGTTACACTTTTTTTTTTCCCAAGTTGTCATTTTCTAATTAATTTTTTTTCATTAATGTAGCCTGATAAAGAAGAAGCAACTTGCCCTCTTGGAAGAAGCATCATTCCTTCATCTTGGGTGTCTGCGTACCCGTCCTCCTACAGAACAGTCTGACCCGCCTGTTCCCTTGAACGTTGGAACAGCCAAAGCCATAGAGCTATTAGACACAGGGGAGAAGGTGTTTTTATTCCGTGAGCAGAGTGATCCAATACTTAATTTGCATAATTCTCCAAGGAAAAAGAAAAAGAACTTTCTTAATTCCAAAAAGGCTGCACGTGCAAATACGGACTCATGAGGGCGACTTCCATTCAAAGTATCAATTAGGGAAGAGGCAGTTACTTAAAATTCAGCAAAATAACGAGAAAGGATGAAGTGTGCAGTTTAAATAACGTGTGCATTGTTTTAATCTCATTTGTCTGACATTGTAAATAGCTGTAATTTTAGAATGGCGCAGTTAGCACTGTACATTGTGCATTTTTTAATTCTTGTCAGTGTATGATACAGGAGATGAACTATGGATGTTTTATGGTGCATGTTCTGGCAGGCAGGACAGTTCCTTCAATACATTTTGATCATTTTTGCACTGATTTTACTGTAGCTGTATTTTCATTATTTATAGGAAATCTATTTATTATTCTGGTATTTATATATTCTTGTAATAAGCTACGGCATAGCAGATGACATGAAGAGATGAAGTGGATGACCCACAAGTCCTCTGTTCTCTGATGTTCTGTTATTCTAGCTAATTTACTGTTTAATGTTGTGTTCTTAATAGGCTTTGAATGTTCCTTCTTCAGTGATAGCTGGTAATCCACATTTTCAGCATATACATATGTACTTAGCCTTACAGCCTGGAGTAACTTCAGTGTTTCCCTATTCTTCCTACACTTCAGTTGCACTAGGAACGTGGCTACAGTTCAAAACTGTATTAAATCTTTGCAACTTGTTGCAATCTATTTCGTGGGGAACCAATGTTTTCACACTTGCTCAGCAGAAAGGGAAAAATGTAAATGGGCAGATAATACCTTCAAAAGCTGTTTTGTTTGCAACCCTGACAGTTGTCACAATTTTAGGTGTGTACTTTTGAAGTCCTTATTCCTGGATTTCTCTAAATTAATGAGAATGTAATTTTACATTTCTGAAAGGGTTAATTTTTAAACTTTTCTAGTTGACAGAAAGCAGCTTGTAAGTACGAACTCTAGAAACAGGAATAGGAAAAGACTAATTAAGTAAACACATGTATTTATTAATATTTCATGATACTCAAGCCTGTTTTGAAGTTTTTTGAAGTGTATTTAAGTGCTATGCTCTAAGGGTACTATGATCACATATTTTGCAATTGTTCACATATTAAGTTTATGATTTTTTGTATTAATAGGGTGCCAATTTAATTATAAAAATAAAAATGTTACAATGTATTTGTGTCTGCAGTTGGCATCTATTCTAAGTGGAAAAAAACTTATTTTTCCCCCACTTCTCTTGACAAGTTTAAATATTCATTCCACAGTAAACAACAATTAATGTTCCATATTGCTATTAGCATTAGAAAATGTATGCAGTAATTAGCCTGATAATCCTAATTATTTTTTGATTGCATTCTTCAGTCTCTTCATAGAAGTCATCGCTCTCACAGAAAGAGGAGCCCATCAGGGTTGTGGGGCTTCAGAGTTGGGGTATTTTAATGCCTCTGGAATATCATCCCCCAGACGTGTGGGTGGGTGAAGGTAGGGTCTGTCCTTCCCTGGAGGTAGGTCAGAGCCATATCAGAGGAGGCTCATGTGTTTCAGATAAGGGGTTTGTCCTGGTGCAAGAAGTGCCAACAGGAAAAGCTGAGCAGTGCTGGGGTCTGCAGGGAGTGCTTGGAAGCTGAGGTACCCCCTCTTGAATGCGAATCTCTTCCAAGATTTCTTCACAATCTAAGAATCTAGGCTTGTTATAATATAAAAGGGCAATGACAGTACTAATCACAAATAAGACACTGGGGCTGATAGCTTTAATCAGTTACAAAGAATACAAAGCAACATCTGAATATCGATTGCAATATTAGTTTATTATCCTTAACAGATGATCTCTATGTCTATTAATAGAAAGCTGATTGGTAGCTCTCTCACAGCTCATCACGAATTTGAAGGAGCTCAGTGACTGTAACTATTCTTTCCAGGAAAATTCATGCCTTGCTATGAATCAGTTTCATATCATGCAATCCACATTCAAAAGAAATGTCCAGATCTTAACGTCTCTTGTGCCTTACGAAAGAAGGACTGCTGAGGAGGTAGCCCACTTCAACAAAGAGTTGTCTTGCAATCAGTTCAAGTCATTCAAAGGCCATAGGAGGGCCAGCAGTCATGTGTGCTGGACAAGTCATTCAAATTAAGCATATTTGGCTTCACAGTCATCAATAAAATAAGCTGTATAAGGCTAGATTCTTCAGGATTTTGAACATTACCCACATAGGGCAAGTTGTTCCTCATTCTCGCATAATTAACATCAGAAAGGAACACCTGACAGTCTGGCTGAACCCCCTATTTTAAACAGATGTAGCCAAATTAAAAGGATAAAAGTATCTGGTCAGGGTGCTAATATCAGGCTTATTGTAGAATTGAGACTCCAAAGAAACGCCTCACTTGTTTAGCAGCTCTTCCTGTTGGCTTCTGCCTGGCTATATAATGCCTTTACCTGAGATTGAAAGTACTGGCAATTAAGAACCCTCTTATTAATCCCACAATTAATTGTGTTCCCCTGAAAGTTCATTGCTTCCCGTCTTGTCCCTGACTGGTGACGATGTACTTGCATCTCCACTGCGGCTGGTGTCTCCTCTCGACCTGAAGCCATTGACCAAGGAGCCAAAATGTTCAAAGAACAGGCAAAAGTGCGTGCCCTCGGGGCAATGATGCTTTAATCCACAGAGTAAAAACTGACTTACTGACAATGCTAGAATGTATTGAAGAAACTATTCTCCACACTGGACTAATGAACTGTAGAGGTTTTGTTGTCATTTCTTCAACGTGCACTTAAGTAATGTTTGCTTGCGCTCTATCTCTGAGCGCGTCCCTCGTGCCCTGGACACTGGTAGGGAACAACCTGGCTCCCGGTTGAGGACTTTCAGGAGGCTTATTAGTTGTGCACAGGCTCCTCGGCATTATCACTGGCCCAGCTCTCTGCTCGTGGTGTGATCCCTTATGAAGGACCACCTGGTGTTTGTCAAAGCAGAGATAATGCGTCGGGAGGCCACAAAATGCTAGAGCTATATAAAGACTCAAAGAAAATTATTTTAAGATACTTTAGTCCTTTTAACCTTAAACGGGCACTTGCTGGAATATTTAAAATTGCCCAGGTCCTCAGTGTCCCTAGATTGAAACAGAATCAATATGCATATGCTTCTGACCTGTGCAGGCATTTGTATTGGAATAAGTAATTATTCACCAGATTTTCTGCTGTGTCATAATATGATCCTGTTGTTCGTGCTGTACGTTGTAGTTTCCTCATGAATGCATTTACTAATTTGAATAATGACATTCTTTGCTGCATCTCTTCATAGAGGTCGACACAAAAATTATGGTATCACAGATAATAGGGTGAAGCCTGCATAGCTCCCCTTAGAAAGAATAAGATTTTAAAAGATTTTTTTATTCACCTTGCCATATTTCTGGCTTGGTACTTTGGAGATACTGATACTGGATTAGCATGCGAGACGTGTTGCTCACTCTGTTATTTAGTTTTTATTTAAAAGCTTTAATTTTAAACTTGTTTTTTGGGTTTTTTTGGGTTTTTTTTTTTTTAATAAAGAAGATCCCACATGGGGAAAAACATCATAGGAAAGATGTACACAAAAAGTTGTTCTGCAGTGATTGAGCTGAAAATCGTTTCCATGAAATGAGTTGGGATTTCCTACAACAAGTTTCCATTTCATTTCCCTCTCCTCAGTATTACGTGTTAATTTATTATAAAGTAGAACACACACACTAAGCCTAACAAAGAATAATTAATACCAAGAATGAATGGCTGGATCTTCTGGTAGAGATTTTCAACATTGTGTCAAAAAAATCAATCAATTGAAAGGTGAAAATACATATACGGACTTGGCACTCCACTACAGAAAAATGTAAAAATGGAAGGGTTGATGTTTTTGTGGAATTAATTGTTAGATTTAACAGGTAACTTTATCTTGCTATTGTAATTTTGGGTTTGGATTAATTTTTGAAGTGACAATGTCTCTTTAATAAGGTCAATTCTGCAAAACACTCGTTGGCTTTATTTGAACCTGGGGAAATCACGCTGCTTTCTTTCATTATCTTGTATTTACCCAGCTGCTATTTTAACACCTTTATTTCTTCTGGGGAATGTTAAATTTTTATGCTGTTATCTTAATACAGCCCAGTACCAGTAATTGCACTGCCTTTCATCAACAGCTCTCGCTTCCCGAGGGACTGACAGCAGGATGTTCAAAGCACCCAATGCCGAGTCCACTCTCTCAGCTGGCCCAGTTCCTCCCCTGCCCTACACCCAAAAGCTTCACTGGTGTAACAGGTGCAGGTGTAGGTGTACCAGCATAAAGCCTATTTTCCTTACTGGATTATAGAAGCTGTATTGTCACGGGCTGTTGAGGGCTGTATGAGAGTTCATACGAACGCTTGTACCAGCCGAGCGGTGTTGTGCAAGTGATGAACATTATCCTCCGGGTGAGACCCAGCCTTTGCCACCTTCTGCTTCTCCAGTCAAGTCCTCTTCTGCAAAATGGATGGCAAAGGCCACCAGCTCAGGTCTTCGGTGCTCTTTGTCCACTTGTGTTCCTGGCATTCACAGGGCAAGTCAGGCTGAACACTTGTGAAAGGCCGTAGTCACTGTTTGCCTTTGTGTCGCAGTAGAAGTGATCCAGTGAATGAGAGCTGATAATGCCCAGCTCTGGTTTTGAGCAGCCTGTGCTTGTTGGTACACAACAGTTTGTTCTCCCCAAGGTTCAGAAATTCCTCTGGAGAGCAGGAGACAGACATGGGGTTATATGCTCAGGGAAGTAAATTATTTTTGGAAAAAGTCAACTTCTTTGGAGCATCTTCTTGAATGATGCCAGAGGAATTATCTGCAGAAAAGGGGCTGTGTATTTTCAACTACTTTTGTTTAAAGGAAGATAGTTGAATAGGAAAATAAATTAAAACGTGGAAATGGTAGGTATCATTCCAAGCCAAAGTGGCACTCAGAAACTGAGGGCAGAACTTGGTAAGTCTGAGCACTGGCCTTTGGCTTTAGTCCTTGATTTTGCATAGTTGAGAATGACATCTGGTTACCATATGCAAATGGTTTTGTAGTTACTTAATGATAATATCCCTACCCAGAGTGTTTCAGAAGGAGTAAAAAATGTCTTTCAGGACTATAAATTGAAAGGCTGTTAGAAAATGTTTTTAGTGGATAGATGTGCAATGTCTGGATTAATTGGGATAAATGTGTGATTGTTCGTCAGATTTTTCCAATGTATTTTTGTTCTGCTTATGGCTTGACCATCACTAGTAATTAAATCTAGTCATGTCTGCCAGCAGATTTGTATTCATTTGCTGTTGATCTTTGGTAATTCATCGCTCTAAAATTGCCATCTTGGCTGCATCTGCATAATTGGCCTTTATGGCAATTTCTTATACGGTAGGAAGTGGGTAATTCAGGGTTGCATTATTGAAAGTGGTCTCTTTCAAAGGCATCTCTGCTTTCCCTCCCCTACATCTAGGAGAATATTGAGAAGGTTGCAGGAGTTAGAACCTCTCTGTGGAAGTTTACTGGTTTAGGTCTTCAAAAATGGCAAAAATAATAGGAGTGCCCCATTTCTTTCTTGTAATCAAATGATTATCTGTTCTGCTAATGAACAAAAAAATCTCAAAATCTTAAATATATCATGTTTTATTTTTTACTCATATGCAATGAATAGATGTTCCCATGCTCTCAGTTTTTCAAATGTGAAGGAACAGAATATTTGAATTAGAGTGTAAATAAAAATAGTTCTTTTAATTTTTAAAAATGTATGTTATATTTTTCTCACAGAAAAATTTACGTGTTCCCCATGAAGGGATTTGTCTCTTTAATGTCTGTTTTTCACCAAGGAACAGAGAAAAAGCCACATTTCGATCCTGAAAGATGGGAGATTGGGCTCAAATCCTTGCTTTGTCCCAGGTTCCCTTCTTAAACCTCTTTTCCTTTTCCTTTTCTTTTTCCTTTTCCTTTTCCTTTTCCTTTTCCTTTTCCTTTTCCTTTTCCTTTTCCTTTTCCTTTTCCTTTTCCTTTTTTCTTTTATTTTTCTTTTATTTTTCTTTTATTTTTCTTTTTCAGAAATCCCCTGTCCACTCAGTTTAAAAACAGAATCCTAGGGGGTTACTTTTTTCTTTTTTTTTTTTTTCTTTTTAAATGAGGTCTACTAGAGATATTAAATATCTAAAACCAGATTTACTTGACAATCTCACTCTCTTGACTCGCTTGACAATCTCACTCTTACTTCACAATTGGATCAACACTCAGGAGCTGTTTACAGTTTAGGCCTCCAGTCTTCACTCTCCAAGCCCAAGATAATCATTCTTCCTCCAGTGAAGACACCAGTTATCTGATCCTTCTTCCATCTCTGCTCAGCGCTCTCCCGAAGAACCAAGGATGAATTGATTCCTTAGAGGTCAGCTCCTACCCTACCTTCCAGGGTCTCATCCTGGTTGCACAGAGATTTGACAATTAGTCACCTGCACTGGGAGACAAACACCTAAGGAAGACTCAGGGGTTTTTTTGTCAACTCATTTCATCCAGATTTGCTTCTCTGCCCTGAGTTAAACCAGGGAGCCGGTGTGAATCCCAGTGGTGGACGAACAAAGGTCTGAGCGCGTGGGCCCCAGTGCACTGCATTTCACTTGTGAATCAAACAAGTGAGAAATCTCACCAACACTGGAATAAGGCAGTTGTCAGCCAGTTGATGAATATGCAACGCTGTCTCTCGCGAGCATTGGCTCCTGAAGAGCACTGCGGTGGGGAGGGAGGGCTCGCGAGCTGTCTGTCTTCCAAACCAGGTACAGAAAAAAATGCAGGTTCAGCAAATTTCCTGTAGGCTTTTGATGCAAACCAGGAAACTGTAATGGTGATGGAGCGTGTGCTGACAAAGATCTTTAAAAGCATCTTCTTGCATGTTGCTGTCAAGAGTGAAGCTAATTTCTAATATCAAGTCTAGGCTGTGGAAAGAATAAAACGAGATTACGAAATTACTTTATTCTGAGAATAATTGTATCGCTGCCTTTGTGTGTGTGTTTGAGAGATTTTCTTCCTAATTGAAGCACATGACGAGAGCACTTCTAGCATTTAGAAATAATATGTTCCAAGAATATGTGATAAGAAAATTATGATAACAAAACCTTTATAAATTCAGGGGAGAAAAAAGCCCTGCAGAAATGACCAGACATCTTCCTGCCTCCTCCAAATTTTATGTGTATGAATAGTCCCTTCAATGCAATAAAACTATTTACATGAATAAAGATGTCAGGGTTTGGTTAGTACAAAGCCAGTGCACTGTGATTCAGTGCTGCATCACACTGAAGAGTAATTCAGTGTTACATAAAATCCTGCTGGCATGTTCTGACTGTCAAGGTGCGCTCTGTGCACAGGGTACGTGCTGCAATTTGCTTTGCTCTATTTTGATCATCTAAATGTCACGGTGTCTAATCAAAGCCAAATGTCGTAGCTTTCCCCATAACTGAGAGACAGGTAGAGGCATTATCCTGGGAGGGTTCATCTAACGCTCAATAACAGCTGGTATAGGTTTTCTTTCAAATAAGTCTTCACTGCTTTGTTACTAAATGAAAGTAGAGAAGTGGAAGAACCGGGAAATTTGACTTCATGCTACTGAGTAGGAAAACATACCCACATAAAAATCTGTTTCTCCTTCTCTTGGACTTTTCTACTGTGTGTGACTTCTACAAAGCAGACACACATTTTCATTGTGGGTCTCAGAACCTCTTTAGAGAAGATCTACTGTGTGCCAGACATCACGGTTAGGAGGGAGAAGAACTGTATTTTATTAGACTAACTAATATACTTGGGCAAAGCAAAGGAGCTTTGCGGCATCCAAGTCTTTCTTCAAACAAAAGCAGATCTTTCCAGCTTCTGGACGCAGTTGCCAGGGGAACAATTTGAAACAAGCATGTGATTAGAGCTGGTCAATATTTTTAATGAACAAATGTCTTTCATTTCAAAACCAAACTTGTTTAACACATATTAAACAAAATTAGAAATAACATTTAGTCTGGTTTGTTTCCAGTTTCCTTTTCTTTTGCTTAATTCTTTTGACTGTCTGAAAATGTTATATTTTTGCTTTTCCTTAAATATATGAAAATAAGTCCTTTTTTAAAGTAGGCAAAACATGTTACAAAACACTTGGATAAAATAGTTCTTCATTTTAAACCAGCCATTTAATGCTAAATCCTCAATTTTGGGACCTATTCTTGATACTAATAATAAGGTTTGTATTTAAGTACCCAATACTCAAAATGTGATCTTCAGTGAATTCTTCTCCACTACAGTCTCACTCTAAAGGCACCTCCATTTCATAAGCCTTGAACCTTTGTTTTCCACAGTTACCTAAATGTTTATTGGTAATTGTGTGCCAATGATCCCAAAGTAGTCTGGTCTCACAGGGGCTGCACAGCTTGGTGTACTATCTATTCTAATAGGTGTTTATCACCTAGAAATTTGATGGTGGTGGCTCAGTTGAGGCTCTACAGCTGTGTGCTGCTCCCAGACCAGCATATTGTACGTGGTCGGTTGTGGGGCTGGGCTGTCGTGGGGGTAGCCGACTGACACTGATCATGCTTGCTGGACATTTTTATTAAAGAGGTGTTTTGTTTTTTTCTTTCTAATGCCTTTCTGATAAGCCAACAGGGCTTTACAAGGTAAGAATGTTTTTTTAAAAAGGATATTTGAATGGTTTGTCCTCAGGAAACTGTCAAATACATAAAAAGCAGCCCTAGAAATCATGTGAAGGTGCAACTTGAGAGCCTTCCCCTACTTACATGAATGGGGGCAACATAAGCCTGAAAGCAGAGGTATTCTCTCCAACTAGGGTGTTATGATACTGTTATTTCCAGGGAGGTATACTTCACATTGTCTAAATTCTCTAAAATCCTTAATATAATTATCTGAAGCCTGAAAATACAATCAGTCAAATGTCTTACTAACTTCTGGGCCTAAACCTGCCACTACAAATTAATGGTTGAAGAGATGTGAGGCAACAAAGTCATCCAGGCTTGGCACTGGACTTGTTCAGGACCCTTAGTGCTACCAGTCTGAAGGGAAGCAGAGTGAGCCCTTTGCTCTTTGCTGCTGATGTTGAGCAATACTTTGGACTATCACTTCATAACTGTCATCAGACTTTTGAATGAGTGAGCAGTTAAATTCTGGCACTGTCACACTCTTTCCTGAAAGCAATTAATTTGCTGCATTCAGCAGTTGCTGCTGGTTTGTGAACTCACAGCTCGTACGCCTTGGCCAGTGGCTGTCAATGAGAACTGGGGCTGAGCCCTGGGGGGAGATAGGTACAAACCATTTACAGGACACCAAAGGATCTTCTGAGGCCAATGTGCTCAGGACATTGCCGTGCTCACCTGTAACTCGCTGTGCTCTGGGCGAGAGCCTGGATTTATCGTCACAGATTGTGTTAGTCAAAATGAACACCAACAAATCTTTAGACTCCTTCCATGACAGTTAATATCTACAGAGCCGAAAGGGCTGTCATGGAGATATATTTGCCTGGGAGTGCACGGCTGTATTGCTGACATAAGAAATCTGCTAATTCTTGTTGTTGAAGATGATGCCATTGTGCCCAGGAACTGCCTCTGCAGTAGGTTGAAATGCAAGTACTTACTCATGTGCCATGCGACTGCATTTCAGAAATTAAAAGTGTTGATCATATCTTCCCATCAGTCCCAAGAGGAAATTTTATGGGTTGGTTTTTTTCTTAGTTCTTCCTGAGGCTTGAATTAAATAACCAGCGAGCTAAGCACGCATATGCACTTTATGAAACAGTGGTGTTATATTACACATCTGTGACAATTTCACTTGGAGCCAGATCTTGAGCACAGATCCATTGATGTTAACAGATGTACCCTAATTGATACGCTTCAAGCTCTCTTGATGATTCATATGTTTCTGCTCTGTTGGTTGTGACTGGGTTTTTTTTCAATTTCTCTTTTTGCTTTAGGATAAACATATAAACAGAAGAAATAAATACATCTCTGTGTGATTTCCATATTGTAACTGGAAACAAATTCTTAGACCTGAAATCCATTTCTGCTCTATTCATCCCTGTGTACCCTCCCATTGACTAGGGAATTTTAATTTTATTTGATGCAGTGAAACTGAATAATTCTAACTGCTACTTTGCAATTGGACTGTCTGGTAATACTGAGCAGCCTTCCATCGTATAGAGAGTTGCAGGTGGAATGACAATTACTTGTCTGATACTGCACACTGTGGACATGTACATTATAAAGTAATTTAAATCTTTTCCTTTCACTTAACTTTTAGTGGTTTTTATTCTTTTAAAAAGGAATTGTTTGTGTTTCAGTAATACGGACTTCCCATTATTTCATTCCTCCTGTATTTGTTTAAAAAAAAACATGGCAAAGAAGTATCGCTACTTCCATTAACGGAAGGGGAAATGAAGCACAGAATAAATAGATTCAAAGAAATAGAGTGGTCTTTGCAGCAAGTGCTATCAACTGGCATTTATCCCAGGATCTTCAGTTATGAGTATGCCATCCCTTCCCAATGAGGAGTGAAGAAGAGCTGAAACCATTTCACAAGTACTTAGAGCAGTGGAGAGAGAAAGAAAGTAATAAGAAAAGTACTTCTTGAGCTTGCAACAATTTGAAAGAAGGTCTGAGACTCTGGCACTTCAGATAACGCAGGGTGGTCATTAAAAAGAGCATCTTTCATCTTTATTAATGATATCATTTTAGTTATTACTTGAAAATACCGTATATGTCAAAAATGCTTTAGTTCGTATGTCATCATGAAGCTAATCACTTAAAAAAAAGGGTGACTGCAGAGAAGTGACTGTGGAATTAAGGGATATCAAGCCAATTTTAACACTATTATTTCAGTGAAACCTATGTGGAGAAAGATGGAGGGATGGGACATGAGTTTCTTTCTTTTCAGTGAATGGAAAACAGTTCAAGCTGTCCAGAGGTTAAAAGAATATAATGTCAGATCTAAAATTCATACCTAAGGATAGAGTCAGCAGGAAGGGTTGCAATCAGCATGCAGGGAGCACAAAGCCTTAAAAAGATGTGTCTGTATACCACCCTCATGAAGCTTTGTTTCAGGTGGTAATTCTGGAACAGCGCTGAACTTCTTGGTCAAGCAGAGTAAGCACTAAGGCAGGAGTAAGCACTGGGTTCAGAGTTATTGCTTATATTGTCTTGGATTAGTCACTTCATATTTTGTCTGAAGTGCTGAGGTTATTAATAGCCTGAAATAATGATATTCAAATTACTATAATCATAACTGTTGATAATAGTTGATTGGAAAATAACTCTTCTGGTTGCTTTTTCTTGAAGGAAATTTTTATTTGTTTGCACAGAATCACAAAAGTAGCATTTTGCTCGAACTTCAAGTGTTTTGATTAAAAATGGGTGTCTCTGCTCCCCTGGGATTGCTGTTCAGGGCTGTATTCCTCATCCCATGCTGTGGGCAGGGCTCACAGGGGAATAACCGGGGCAACAGGGGAAAGCACCTACTTTATTTCTGACTGCATCTCAGACCATGATTGCTGTGCTCTGCACATTACTAAAAGGAAGCACAAGGGATTACTGGGAGCAGAAGACATACAGAGGCCAAAGTATGACCCAAACTGGCCAAAGTATGAGTTCTTATTACATCAATGTTTTTGCAAGCAGTATAAAACTCTGAACTTGTCAAAACAGAAGCAAAACAAAAGGCCTGCTGCTGCTACTGAGATCAAAAGTTACCTAGAAGACAACATGAAAAAGGAATGAATCTTTGATTTTGGCTTAACTGTTAGACAAATTGAGAAAACTGTTCCCTGCCTCAGTTCCTTCCCTTGGTCCATAATTTTTCAGGCGGTGTGAAGACAGGAAGATGCAGGTGGACTGACAGGAGCAAGATCATCGCTGGGGGGGGCTGTTTGAGCATCCCCACGGTGCTGCATCCCCACACCATTGCTCTCCACCTCAGTGAAGACTGAAGCAGAGAGAAGGCATCTGAGGCTGTGCCTGCCATGACCTGCGACCTGGCTTCCTCCAGGACCCTGCTCACCTGTTTCTGCCTCCTTTCCCGTATTGCCCCTTCCCTGCACTGTTCCCTGGGGCAGCATCTGTCCCCTCCTTATTTCTTCTAGGGAAAGAGGGAAAGAAAAAGGAGAGAAAGAGAAAAGAAGAAGAACAGAAAGAAAGAGAAAGGGAAGGATATAGGAAGAAAGGAAGGAAGGAGAAGGTAAAATAGGAGAAAAAAAAAAAGAAGGAAAATCAGAGGAGAAAGAGAAGAAAAAGTAAAAAGAAAAAGCCCAGGTATCTTTAATCACAGCACAACCAGGGAGGCAGAGAGTGCAGTTCTCTACATAGTGCTCCCCTAGTATGAGATTTAACAGATCTAGACAAGAACTGAACCTGTCTGCTATTCTTTTGTCCGCTCTCATTTTGCCATTTGGGAAACAAAATCAGCATCAAAGAGCAGCAGCAGTTCTAGTTCATCTCTTTTTTCCCCGAAGAGACAGCTAAATACTTAAATGCCATTAAAAAGACTGACAAATAAATGTATTTTCCACTTAAAATAGATCTTCTCTACAGGTGAAGGGAAAGAGGTAAACAGCATTGTTAGCTTGAATTTCACTTTGTATTTCACTTTTCATATGCTTTAACAGTTTTTGTCTCCTTCTTTATATATTTAAGATAGGGTTAAAAAGATTTAATGGAGGTTGTTGCTATGGTGCTCGTGCCAAGGTGTCTGCATTCATTCCTCTGAACCTTGGTTAGTGCTTGTACATGTTTACAGGTTTGTCTGCATCTCTTTGCTCTATCAAAATTAACACAGTGCACCCCAGCTGGTAGAGAATGTGTGCTTGTTTTTGCCTTGAGAAGATGCAGAATAAAGGTAATGTGAAAGAAAGGTCTGCGGGCCTTTTTTTAACACTTCTCAAGTTTTTTCATAGACTGAGAATGTGCGTGTGCAGAGACAGGCATGAGAGATGCTGGGTTTGGCAATGTTTGTAAATCAAGGACAAATTATTTAGGGGTTTTTTTAATAGCTTTACTAAACATTACAACTGATTGAGCAGTCCTTGCCAGATGATACCACGAAGAGGTAATTCTGAGTATCATCATCAGAGCCTTGCAGAGAGGAAAAAAATGGAGAAAAACCCAGTTAGTGAATCTGATCTATGCTATAGCTCCCTGCTCTAACTTTAGTACTCATCCTGTTTTTAATACCAGCTTAATTTTTTGTGATCATGCAGGCATTTAGCTTTAAAAAGTGAAATAGTGTTGAGTCTTTCCTCTGGACACAGAGCAGAGGAGAAGGTCCAAGGAATTCACAGCCCTTTGCAAGCCCTGGCCAGAGGTGAAGGGCTGAGCTCCAAGACCAGCCTTGGCTCTAAGGAGCTGGTCATACTGCTGAGCTGCTTTGGTGACACAGGTGACCTTTCCCTCTGGAGACTCTGCCCTGTCTCCTGTTCTTGCACACACCCATGCCTGTGCAGACAGTGTGGCAATCTGCTCCTCTTAGCAGCACAGCATAAGACTGATAGCTTTTCCGAACACACCATCAGGTCAAGGTTTGAATTAGCGTTATTGTACTCTAGCAGAATTAAAAGAGAGAAGTCCGCTATGAAATATTGTGTAATTAAACTGCAGCCTGTATCATTTAACTGTAGCAAATACCTTCCATTAAAATGTTCATCTTGGAGTTGAAGCACGTTTCAATCTAGTGGTGCTATTTTTTCTGATCAAAAGGGGACATTTTTTCTCTAGGGCAGGCTGAACTACGGTAATACATGAGTGAGCACATGTACAATGAACTGCAAGAGCTTGTGTTTCTGATGGCTATACGTCTTTTTCTTTGTAGTTCTGCACTGTTCCTCCATTTGTGAGCTGGTGGCAGTATCAGTCATTTGTTCAGAAAGTACCATCTCTGGGTTTAGGTCACATATTTGTTATCCTCCCTCCTGAAGTAAACCTGATGCCCTGGAGAAATACAACTCAAGAGGTAATGCACGAGATACGCATTTGTTCTGATCTAACATGGTGGTGTTTTTCTCTGTGACAAGAAAACTTTCCTCACCAGATAATCATACTTGTTCCAAAATAAATGTTGTTTCCTACTGATAAAAAAAAAGGTAAAAATTGCATCCTTATTCCTATTACATTTGGACTGCCTGCATTAGAGGTGAAAGAGTAGAACCACCAGTCAACTAGGATAAAAGTCTCTACTGAAGCCTTGGTGGTACAGCCTAAGAGTTTCGCCTTGAATGCTCTCCTTAGAGCCAGGTGTGGTTGAAGTCTTGGCAACAAGAAAGCGTGTGTCCTGGAAAGTTTATTCTGAAATGCCTAAAGAAAGGCTTTAACAGGTCTATTCAAAGGTCTTTTGAAGTCTGTTGTGTCCCCAGTGATATCGATACCATAACTTAATGCCAAAGGAAAAACAAGAAGTGGGCAAGCAGGTATCATCCCTTCCCAACATGCAGCTATTTTAGCTCTCTGACATTTGGATGTCTTTTGTATGTTTTCAGTGGGTTTCTCCTTCATCTATTTCTTCACTCTTGTACCCTTGTAACTTTAGCACTCATGACTTCCTCTGGCAATTATTTCAACAGGTCTATTTGTTAAGCAGTGCACCATTTTGTTTGTTTCATATAAATATGAGTTGACATAGTGCATAATTAATAGCATGCAAAGTCCCTTCAAAGAAAATCTTTTCTGCAGCCAGTCTGTCTTCATCTCTAGCCCTGGCACGAGCTGCTCTTTTGGAGCCACATTCCTCTTCAGCGCACATGGGTGCCAAAGGAAGACGCCTGAAGATGAATCTTAGCACCACGTGGCATCACTCAGGGTTTACACATTTACTCTTAGCTGCCTTATTTCTAAGCTGTCAATGCTTAGGACACCATACCTTCCTATGCTAATTGAAAAGAGAAGTAAAAATTTCCCTTCTTTATAATACATAATATGAAAGTGTCACTTCGAAAATTACCTCCTAGCAGTTTGGTGACTGACAGTACAAGTTTTATTTTGCTTTTGTTTGAGTTTGTTTTTGCACAGTGCTCATCACCATAGTGTCTAAACCTCTCACAATGCATCATCACAATTGCTTTCTAGGGAAGGATTGTCTACTTTGGAGGTAGAGCAGAGGCATTCAAGGTCTGGTCAGGCACCTGGGAAATCTGATGGCAAACCTGTTTGCTAAAGGTCAAACAAGGAGCCAGTGGCAGAGCTGACAACAGAATAACAGCTCAGCTTAAACCTCCGGACCATTCTCTCTGTCTTTTTCATTATATTTCTATTTTTGGGGGTATTTTCACTTGTCAGAATTCACTCATTTATCTACATCTACATAAGATGATGTATTATTAAAATATTTTGGCACCTGTCATGTATTTTCTGCTTAATATTTGCAATCAGTTAGAAAGTGCAGTTTCCAAAATGATAGCCTGGTGGTTGAAGGAGCATTGAGAAAATTTCATTTTCTCTGGAGACATAAAAGTATTGGCAACATCAGACTGATATATTCTTTTCTTGAAGCAGATTTAGTAGGGTAAGATACTGTGTTTTGCTACTATTTATATATCTTAAGTTTGTTAACAATTTTCTACAGTGATCCACTAATAATTTTTTTTCTGTGGCAACAGACCATGCAAAATTTAGTTTTATATGAGAGCAATGAATGTCATATGGTGGCTGTCGCCTCATCCTTATTTTAACTCTTATTTTGATTTTGCAAATAACAGAGAAAGGTATATTCTCAAAGCTCTTCTTTAGGTTTATTTTCCCTGCAGGGCAATGGATGAGATATCATTTTTAAAGTGTCATGATCTTTCCCCAGAATAACCTACAACATTACTGTGAATTTATTTCTTTTTTCTTTTTTTTTTTTCTGATTCAATTGAGTAACTCCATTGCCATATTTATAGACAGTGGAAAAGTTTTTAATAGCACAAATGTTTTTCTGCATTCCTTTTAAATATTGGCTACAGTTGCAGAGGAGGGCAAACGATGTGGCATATGAGCAAGGATGATGGATTCTTGGATGAATATTTCTAAAACAGTCATGAGAAGTACTCAGAAATTGCTAGCAATAATAGGAAACACAGAAAGGGAGATCACAACTCTCAAAGAGCAGTTTTTGCTGTTCAGTGTTACTGTGGGTTTAGATGACACTACCCATGTACTTGCAAACAAGTAGAAAAGTAGGACAGAACTAATTTAACCAAAACTCTGTTTTTTGCTGAGTACTAATTGGTCGCACTAAAATCTAGGCAGAGAGAATCCTAACAAAAACGGTCACAATGAAAAAATTCAGTGTTTACCAAGAATTACTGCCTTGTGGTATGCGTCAGATAGCAATCACTGCCCGAAATCTAATAGTGAAACAAAGACCCTGATTCAGGATTTCCTAATGACATTAGGAGGCTTCTCATTCAGTTTAGACAATTTTGGGTCTGGTCACCAGTTGCCTTTTTGAAACACATTTTCTCAGCCAGCCTGCAGTGCCTGGCACAGCTGGGTCTTCCAAATGCTACCACTGTTCTTGGAGAGATGCTAGCCCTTGTATTTACACAACTCAGCCATAGCAACTGCCAACAACTGAAACACAATTTTTTTCTGTCTTTTTTTGGTCTCATAGCAAATTGGCACTAAATTCTTTGGCCATTAAATCATGAAGGCCACCACAGATATTTACTATTAAATGGCAACGCTGAATTTTCTAATCAATCAACTGCATAAAAACCTCAAACAGAACAATTAAATTGTTCAGGTGAAGCTATTACAAAATCTATTACAGCAGGAAGTTCATTTCAGTATTTCAATTCATTTAATTAAGTGGCTAATTCAATGAGTTTAGGCTTATTTCAATACACTGACCTGAGAATTGAATCTTCGGATCTATATTTTTTATTTCTGTCATTCTTTACTTCTTCCAGGTCCCCAAACCCCAAACTTCTATCAGCTGTGAGTCTCATTTAGCTTTGGCACAGACTACTACTTGTAAGACTCGCATGCATTATTTCTCTGTGCCATATAGGCTTAAGTTCCTGGGATGAATAATCAAGAAATTTTCTGATTTCCCCTAAAATTAAGAGCCTTTTTTTTATTTTATCTTGTTCTAACATCCCCACTAAACAGGTTATGGCTGAAGTGGAGAAGTGTTTAACAGCAAACCATTATTTGATGATCATATTTGAATAGTGACAAACTTACAGATGAACAACCCCTTAAATGCAGATGTTGGCATCCCAAATAATCTCTCCTTAGCCCTTAAGATATTAATAACAGGAGTTCCGTTCTCTATCAGGTCAGCTTGGGCTGAGACAAGGTTCATCTAAGTAAGGTCAACAGTGTGGCAGGTTTGGAGAGTGTCTGTAGCAGATACTTTCCAAAAGAGAAAACATAACACAAATAGCAGCTTTTGGTGTGTAAATAACCAAAAAGGCATTAGGGGATAAGAACACTATTTCTAACCTTCCATTCATTACATTCTAGTTTTCCTTTGCAAAGTAAAAAAAAAAGGAAAAAAAAATGTATGCCCAACATAATTGGAGGGCTGTTGAACTAGTTCCATGAACACTAAATAAATTGTTTAGCTGATGACTCAATCTCGTACTAGACCTTTTCCCCATGTTTGTTGTAAGCTGTTGTGTAACACAGCTCCTGAAATTGTAATTTAATAGGACTAGCCTGAGGGTAAATTTGCCATATCATGGAGCCAAGTTATTACAGTAATCAGCTAGCTGAAAAGGAGCTTGAAGGAGTGAAATGCACAAAATGACCCTATTTTTTCAAAAGTGTAGGTGCTTATGGAATCTGTGGGCCATTGCTAACATTGCTAAGCAATAAACCAAGCAATTGAATCTCAGCATGCTAAATATGTAACATAATTTTAAGGGCTGGAATTTTGTAACTATTGATATTACATACTGGATCTAGTTAGAAACTTTTCTAGACGTGGTTTGCATCTTGTAGGGTTTTCTTCTATGTCACTTACTTTGTGTCTTGAATTTTGAAATACCCTGCAAAGAACCATAGAATGGAAGGGACCATAAAGTTCATCTTGTTCCAAACTCCCTGCCATGAAATGCTGGAACGTTGTCTCAGATTGACTTCCCTTGATCCAAAAAGACAAAACCTGATGTTTTTCTTTGTCAAAAAGAATTAAGAATGAGGAAAATTGCTTCTTTAAAAAAGTAGCTTTTTAATGAGAGCATTTGGCTTCTAAACCTGCCGGCATTTGTCTAAAAACTTTCTAAGCAGCAGTATATGTAATGCAGAGATTTAATACAGGAATGCTATATCTGCCATAGGCTTCTGCACATTTTTCTAGCTGGTTTTCACCCTTACCTTTTTGCATCTTTTTATAGTGAAGAAAAATGTGAATTTTATTTCTAGGAAATAAAAGATTCATACAGAATTATTTCAAGACAAACCATGTAAGGATGAATATTATTAGAATATGGAATGTTTATTTATATTTCAAGAACAAATGTGTTTACTAGACACCTACTATTCCAAGAAGTCTTTGTGGACTCACTCTTTGTTCCACTTGGGTTTCATATTCAATATAAACTGATTCATCAGTATTTTCCCCATCTACCACACAACTTCAATGGAACATGAATAAAACATGAGTATTACCTAGATACAAGATTACTATAGGAGGAATGCTAATGATGATAAAATTAAAAAGTTCTTCTATCTGTCTCACTGGAAGTGGGTAATGTCACATTACATGTAACTCACATTCACAAGTGGTGCTTAAACTGATTTTTGTGGTGTGATCAAATGGACACTCTGTTAAAGACTATCCTTTGTACATTACCTGTTTCTCTTTGACAACCAGTAGCTGGACATGAAGCATCATAGGGCTTTGTACTCCTAAAACTGAATTCTGAAAGGGCTCTGGCTTCTTCTTATATGTCAGCTCTCTGTGTTAGTATTCTCTCCTTACCCATTTCCAAGTTCTAGTTAAACGCTGTAGATGATACATTCCTACGGGACAGTAAAACTCCCCCTAGGCTTTTAAACTTCAGGGAGAAGGTTACCAGGACAGAATACAGTTTCTACAACAGGGAGGGTGAAATCCTGGTCCTGTGGGAATCAGTGGTAAAGCTTTCATTGATTTCAAAAGGATTACAATTTTTTTTCCTACAGCTTTATCGTACCTTCTTTTGCTGCAAATTCCGAAAGATCTCCAATGCCAGATGAATTTTAATTCTCTCTAAAAGATGACAGTATCAGTAGAGTATGTCAGACTCCTGTTGACCATAATCAGCTAGGAGAAGAAGTCAACTGCATCACAGCTGTATTGCTTGGAAGGATTCAAGCTGTTCTCTTCATCTAATGTAATTCAAGAGAGAAAATTGTCTATAATGCCTTTTTCAGAATCAAAGCCCCCATGGTAGTGTTTCTGAGCACTGTCATATGACTGCAACAGGTGGCTACAACTAGCGTGCATGAGAAAAAAAACAAAACATGAGAAAATGTAAAAAACCATGAAGTTATGTAACAAAGATGATAATATGAGAAGGGTAAGATTTTAAAACAGAGAATCACAAACAGTAAACACATTAATGTGATGCTAACAGTACAGGAGAATAAAATCTTTTTCATCATTACTTTTCAGCTTCTATTTATGCACCTTAGATGAAGACCAATGGCTAGAAACACTATCTAACCTAGGCAAGACTGACAGATTTAAGAGTACATGGAAGCACATGAGTGTTGTGTCCACGTGTGCTATAAACCCAGATCTGAGAGTTCAATACTCTATCGGTTTCCTTTGTTGAGCTTACCTTAGAATGTGTGTTTCAGACAAAGCAATCTATGCTACCTTAAACGCTGATCCCAGCAAAATATTAAAAATAGAAAACTACTCCCCAGCCATTAACCTTTTCCCAAAGAGCTTAAAAGTTCCTTTGCACCTGAATTTCAAAGCAACACTTAATGTAAGTGAACTCAGGCCAACAGTGAATGCATAGTAACTTGGGAAATTAAAACAATTCATTATCAAGTACACAGTTAAGAAAGTGTTACTAATATTGTCTTACAGTGACAGTGTAATGTCAGAATAAAGCTTTAGCGGTCAGACCCAACAAGCCTGGCTTTGCAGTGGCATTCCCCTCACTTCCCTGGGCAACACTGGGGAGCAGGGACGGGGTAAAGATGTTCCTCCAGTGCAGCCAGCATGCATGCTGATGGGGAGGATGGACTCAGACCCTGCATTGTAACTTCCTTATGAAGAGAATACTCATCTTACCTTTTGTGAAATGGCATTCACTCAGGAAATGCAACACCTCCCTTAGGTCCTGGCACACACATTTTCATGCCTCAGGAGAGCGAGTTCCCTATCATTTATCTCTAGCATTTATGTGCAAAATCTGCTGCATATTGCTAGACAAATGTTTGTTGGTGGGGGTCCTGTTACGAGCTATCAATTTGTGTTCAGAAACAAGGATATTCAGGGCTTGCTCCTGAAGTGCAAGTCAAAATCCTAAACAAGATATTAAACGTATCTGGTCATGCCACTTGAAATTTCCCTGTCTACTGTGGCACTGGCCATGCCCAGGAATCTTTCCTCCTCATGGATTATTTTCCATGTGAATGTCTCAGCTTTGATAAAAGAGTATATATAATAAGGCAAGATGAAACGGTGTAATAGCTCTTCAGAAACAGAATCACAATTAGAGGCACACAGGTGCTGAATACTGTGAATAAATTACAAGGCTGTAGGACGCAAAGATTAACATGGATATACTTAAAAGACCATCAATACTTATCCATCAAACCTTATGAAATCACCATGAAGGAAGATTAGAAAATTGGGATTTCTTTCACTTGCTTTCCTGCTGAATCCAGACATTGATTAAAAGACCATGAGGCACATGGATCCCACACTCCTCTTTTACTTGGGGCCTGATGGCATCAGCCAGCACAGGACTCATTCCCTGTTAGACCGAAGCTGCGTGCCTGGTCCCTTCCCTGAGCTGCGGGAGCAGTCACATCTCCCTGAGCAGGAGGCACAGCAACAGCCAGACCGTATGGTTAAGTGGCTGATGATTCTCGTAGGAAAATTTTTCTGCATCACTTCCTATCCACTGTTTTCACCAGAACCAGGACTGTTGTACCTTATTTCACGGTATGTTTGTGGGATTTTGCAAGTGTAGTTTTGTTGTTGCATCTTCTGCCTTGGGAGGGACCCAGGGCTGTGCTCTTGCCTGTGGTTTCCCTTTCCCATCAGTATATTTTAACGAGCTGGGATGTTTTTCTGCTGCAAAGTACCAAAGTCCCATGGCATTCTCAGTCTGGGAATTTCTGGCTTTTGTAAACGGTTTCTGTTGGGCTTTTTGAGACCAGATGCTGACTATTGAAATAATACATGATCCTAAACAAATAAAAAAAAAGTGGGAACATCCAGTCTTCACAGAAAATGGAATCAAAGATGAGCAAGCACCATTTCTTTCCTGATTTTTGCATTCAAAACTAATGTGTACCCATGAGATTTCTGAAGTAATCTGCTCAGAGTGCATAACCTGAGCAATGAGTACCTTCAACAGGCTTCTTGCAGCCTCTGATTGCCTCAGGATCCCAGGGACATGTGTTTCTCATTAGGGTTTGTAGTACTGGACTGCAAGAAGACAAAGGCAGGTCTTTCTACAATGCAGGTGAGACCTTTCCTTTTAAAGCTTTTTTTTCCAGGGTGAGGGTGGTTCTTCCCTTTCAACAACTCAATGATCGGGGAACTCACACAAAGTGGGGAGGGATATTTGTTCAGTGCTGTCTTCTGCCCAAGGAAATCTAATCCAGGATTAAAGGAGAGGCCATTAACCCCAAAGTTTTCTCTATGGGTGCATTTGGCAGGACTCTCGCTAAAGCTCCACCGCTGATGAGCAAATGAGAAAAGAGGATGCTGACAGTGGAAAGGGACTTCACCACATCCTCATTCCATCTATATCCTACTGAGGAACTGAGAATCTTCGTTGTTAACTCTGGGATCCTGCTTTTCTCATTAATTGGGTAATAGAAACACTGACCATAATTACTGGCCATTAAACAATCCTCTGTAGAAGAGACAAATCCTTTCTGAAAACTACTGCTGTTTAAAAAAAAAAAAAAAAAAGTAAGCCTGTTTTCCACTGGGTCTACTAAATTGCCTTTGGACTTTCAAACTGTCTTTTGTGGCTCTCGTGGGCTCTCCATTTTCTGGCACTCTCTAACTTTCCCCTGTTTTTCCATAGCCCAGTCTTATTACTTTTGTCTGTAAACCACAAGGTCTGTCAAGAAGCCATAAAAACAGGATTCCCTTGTTTTAAGCTGGTAGAAATTTTTCAAGAGAGCATGTTCTGTCAGATAATGAAGATTTGCAGAAATCCACAGGTTCCAGGGGTATACCTCAGTTTCCATGTAATGCTGAGGCTTTTCCACAAGTCCCTGAGTCCTGGTAGCCCATAGGTGCCAGCTTTCTTGCCCTCCAGCTTTAGAGGCACCAAAAGTCCCTGCTGTGACAGTGCTTTGATTGTTTCAAAGTGAACAAATGCACCTTCTGGTCCTGAAATGATGTTTTCTGAAAAATCCTTTTCTAGGAGCTGGTGAGTTCTAATAGTGCCTTGTTCACACTCATATGTTTCCTCAGCAAGTCTAGGAATGTTGGCTCTGTTGCACAGACCTCTGTTCCCAGTGGCTGTATTTCCCCTTATTTCCCTTTATTTTTCCATGGGAACTAGAGAGGGATGAGATACGCTTTGCTGGAGGATTTACAGCATTTTCTAACACCAGAGGGACAGTGAGAAATCAGGTCTCTGAAAGGGACTATGATCTACTGGGCTATGATCCATCCAACTCCTCAAGAATCTACTTTGTCATGCCTTATCAGAACCACTTTCATCCCAGGTCTCTCCTTTCCCCGTTGCTCCATCTCCTCTCCTTCTCAGTTACTCATCCCTGCCTTACTTCATCTGTGCTGCCACCCCCGACCTGAGCTCCGCCAGCAGTCCCAGGCTCCTGGTCTTGCTCATCCCTTGGCTGCATCCCAATCTAATCTCTAGCCCAGTCTCCTCATGTAATCACAGACTGTAGCCTCTTTCTGTGGTTTTTCTCTTTTTTCCCAGACTCCCAGGACTTTTCTGCCCAGGCATTTTCAGCTCTTCTTCTGCTTCACCATGGCCACCTTTGCCCTTCTCTTCCAGGGCTACTGGTCCAGCTCTCTTTGTTCCCAAACGCAACATGTTAGCATTGAGTGAACAACACACCAAAGATGGTTTTGATATCATACACCATTTTGGTGTTAGATTTCTTAGCATTTTGCTGAATTTGATGCAACACAGTAGTGGGACTTGTTATCACAGAGGCACCAAGCACTCTGTGACCTGTGTCCCTTCTGCCCAGACTACTGGTGGTAACTTGGTATTAACTGGGTGCAAAATCTAGGATAAGAATAGGATGAAATGAGATCCCAAGAGCTGCTTGTGGCTGAGGCTATAGAGCACTTGGCTTTGACTTTACTCAATTCTTTAGACAACATGAACTTTTGGTTATACTCAGGTGCCAATTGTGTTTGGACTATGCCTTTGCAGAGAAGCCCAAAGTTTGAGTTGTGATGATTTCTTTCCATCAGTTTGCAGCTGTGAAATGTAGACAGCAAATAGAAAGCTGCTAGAGATGAAGGCATCTTCTTCAAAGCTGAGTAACCCGACATATAGTTCTCTATCTTCATTCTCAGAAAAGAAGGGAGTAAAGAAAGTGGTTAAAAATTAGAGAAAGCTGCAAAAAGCAAGTGGTAGGGAAGGGACTAAAACTTACTTCCAGTATAGATTGTGTAGTTCTGTGCATCTGTTCATGTTTAGTAATGAGGAAAAGACCTGACTTTTTCATTATTGGCCTTTCTTTCCTTTAGATGGAATGTTTGGAAGGACTCCATTCGGCACTTTTCTAGCAGACACTGATGGCTATTTAACAAGGTTAATATCAGTCATGATAATTACCATCAACATGCCAGAATAAAGCATTTTGATAGATTTCCATTCAGTAGCTTTTTTACCTTTTACCTTGAAAGTAAAAGAAAATACTTCAGCAGGCACTTGCTTTTATGTTCCTGCTTTGATCTTCCAATGGAAATGGATCTGTAATAGCACACGCTTACACCCCTTACATTGAAGAGATCTTTTCAGGTAACATGATTTCTTGATAAAAGAACTAGGAATGTAGTGCTCCTTACTTTGGGCTCACTGCACCTTCCTCTCTTTCCACCACATTTTGTTGCTGATGGACTACCTCACAGGCTGGCTGAATGGTGTTCTCTTGCCAATTTGTTTTTGCAGCAAATGGAATGATTTTTGTTGGCCTTATGTGCCACGTCTTCCCCTATGATACACATTTCTGTGCTTTTAGCAAAATCGAATTCTGCATGAGCATTAATGAAGAGCTCTCGCCAGTTGCAATTTATATTAAAAAAAACATTTCCCCTCTCTTTCCACCCAATTTTTTCATGCAACAAAAGAAACCATTCAACATATTTGTGTTTTGAATAATGGAAATTCAAACCCAAGGCTCGTTTCTAGTACATACTAAAACCAGGAGACAGATGGTTTTAAATGTGCTTTCATAAAGTGGTTGGACTTTCCTAAAAAAATGTTTGCCATCTAAGTATAGCAAAAGACAAAAATCAAAACATACAGACATTAAGATTTGTTGGAGCAAATAATTTTCTCCCAACCAAAAAAAATGCCTGAAATACATCAAAGGTAACACTGAAATGGAGTTCTCATTTTTTAAAAAGATGGAACTGAGAAGCATTCCAGTGTCTTAGGATCCTGAATTGTCATTTGAACACTTGCACATGAATATTAATTAGAAAGAAATAACTTTTTGTCCTGTAGCTGATCTTGAGAGCAAGTAACATATGGAACTTCAACAGCATGTATTTACTGGTTTTTTTTTTAATTTCAAGTTGAGTGTACTGTGTATGTTGTGCTCTTATTTATAATACTCTGTACAACGCTATCTAGTTGGAGATTTGTAACATGGTCATGTTAATCTTGAATTCTTCAGAGGCTGGGAAAAAGAAACATGTTTCTTTCTACTGCCTGTCCAGTCTCCTGGAAGGACATATTTTAAGCTCTCTGGACTGTGGAAAGTTTCAAACTCACATTTTCCATTTTCTGGATGAATTTTGTCAGTCTTAAACTGTCACAGATATTGCTAGTCTAGAAGTATACTATCTCTAGGACAGCTGTATAGCTGAGCTAGATGGAAGCCTCATTGCCTCTGGAGAGGTAGGATTTTAGACATAGCCCGGTGCTTAGGATATTTTACTGGTGAGTTCTGTGTGTCTGACACAGCTGCTCAGGTCCCTGAGGTACCTGTGAGATCCCACTGTGAAGTAAAAGAAAAGGGCAGGCTCTAAGCACATGGTGCTGGATTTCCTGGGGTTCTGTGGTTCAGGCATCTGAATTTACAGCATTTGAGTATTTTAGACTCTCAAGTTCCTTATTACAGCTACATCATCACTCTGGATCCAGAAGATACAGACAAGCCTTGGCCTTCTTGCTAAAGAAGTGATTTCATGTCTCCATAGCAGAAACGGTTAAAGGAGACCTGACCTTGAAGTATAAAGCATTACTTTCAGTAAATCTAATAAAAAGTTGATTTTACTTGAAGGTAAGGCTTGGGGGAAAGCAGAAGTGCTTTCTGAGTTCAGAGTTAAGATGAAATTCTGGAGAGTGGAAGACAGGCATCAAAATAGGGGAAAATGGAGAGGTGCAGAAGGAAAGTTCAAAAAGCTTCAGAAAATTCTGATGGAAACAGACAGAAATTGATCTGTCTGTAACAGTTCATGACAGCATGAGAAAAAGTCCATCAGGTGTAAGCTTGTTGCAGACAAACCCTTTCCCTATTAATGCAGTGTATTCACGTAACAACAAGCTATGGTTGGAGCAACACAAATAGATTAAAATATTTCTTTTATGACTATTCTTGCCTTGTTATGTCAAGGAACACACCTTTATTCAGGAAGACACAGGATTTATAAAAACGTTAGCACATTCCAGATATTGGGACAGAGTGCTTTTCTGTTTCCTAAAAGCACTCCCTTCTCTCCAGCCCACTTTAAACCCATTTCTCTCTTTTCTGGAAGGAAATCTGCAGATCTCAAATCCCTGGAGAGAAAACAAGAAAGATTTTGTTTTTGAACACACTTGCAGATGTGGCTGCATTATATCTAATTATATTAAAGTGCATTATTTAGCTTGGAAGATTGAGGCTTCTGCCACCCATTGACATGAAAAATCTGGGGTTTATGATACAAATGTTTTTGTATGCATGTTTTCCTACCCATGTTTTGACTTGTCACTTGTAAAAGGATATACATTCCAAAGATGTTGGTGAATGCAAGGGAGATGAACTAAGAAGTATCTCTCACAACAAACCCTTTTAATTATAGATTAATATGTATATGCCACACAATGAGTATATTACAGTGTAAAAGATCACAGGGATGGCTGCATTACTTCTATGGAGAGAGTTTTGGAATAAATGTCTTCAAGAAAAATACAAGTACATTTTCAGCTGACAATACAATTTAAATCTCATAACGTTCACTTGAGAACTGACTTAAACAGTTGATGGAAAGTGAGAAAAGGTTTTATTTGAAGTGCGATAAATGGAAAAGACTGATTTTGTAATTCTTAGCTAGTACAAATAAAGCAAATACTCCCTTTTCTTCAAGGAGGAAAATACAGTCAATTAATCTGTTCATACATATGTATGTTTTTCAAGAAAAGTAGGAGTATATCCCTAGATGCTGGCTTAATAAAACTGTAATCTTGGTTTTAGCAATAAGAGAGAGGAGTACAACAGGGTGGAAAGTGAAAATCAGTATTGACACATTCAAGGTTGAAAGGAGAAAACTGAGAGAATTGGGTGCATTGCTGTAGCACAAATGTGCTACAACCATTATTGTGCAATAAAACAGCTCAGCATTTTGTCACATATGTATCTGCTCAATGCATACTGATACTAAAAAAAAACACCAACCAAAAAATCCTCAAGTCCTTTAAAAAAAAAAAGCCCTTTTCCCAAGACTATACAGTAGGGTCATGAAAGATGATAGTATAAAATACTATCAGTTCATGCATCTTAAAACTGATAATGCAGCATCATATGAGTAACAATAAAAAAGAAGGAGGTTACATTAAACAATCAGTGCAGTTCGCAGAGAAGTTTTTCCAGAGGGGGACAGCACAATGTCTTAGAGACACAGAGAGCTCTATTTGTGTGGAACGATGGAAAATTCTGTGACAGGAGGGTATTTGTGTTGTGTGTTGCCAGGGAAATATTTGTGTGTTTAAAGCGAAGACAAATACAGGTGAGGATAATATGAAGCAATGAAGGATCCAGAAAAGACTAGTTGTGTAGTCCTATTCATCTTCAAAACAGAAAAAAAAAAAAAATAAAAAAGAAGTGGAATAAATTAAAGACCAATTATATGGAATCGTATTAATTTTTTAAACACAGTTCACATAGTTTAACCTTTAGGATTCAACTTCACTACTGCAAGCAGACACTTTAACTTGTAAGAAAATAATGAGAAGGTAGTGAAAGTCACAGCTATAATAATGAGAGCACACTATCGGTTACATATATTTAGAGCATTTCTCTGCCCAGATCGAGTCATTATGCCTTTCATTTGCAAAAAAAGTTACATTGCTTATTCAAGTACCTGTGCCTATAAAATAAAAAACCATATCTCAGAAATCTCTTTAAAAATACATATTGTTTTGCTGGTTGTCTTGCTCTGTTATTTAGTGTTCTTTCTTTTTTATTAGCTGTTCAGTATTAATGTGTGCCTCTGGGAAATGTAAAAGTAAGCCCAGTACTGCAGTAAGAGTAATGCTTTCTACCCCTCTACTATGCACTCGTGAGACCCCACCTGGAGTACTGTGTCCAGATTTGGAGTCCTCATCACAGAAAGGACATGGACCTGTGGAACAGGTCCAGCAGAGGGCCATGAAGATGATCAGAGGGATGGAACAGCTCTCCTATGACCAGCTGAAGCAGCTGAGATTGTTCAGCTTGGAGAAGAGAAGGCTCTGGGGAGACCTTATAGCAGCCTTCCAGTATCTGAAAGGAGCCTACAGGAGAGCTGGAGAGGGTCTCTCTGTCAGGAAGTGTAGTGATGGGACAAGAGGTAACGGTTTTAAATTGAAAGAGAGGAGATTTAGATTAGATACTAGAAATAAATTCTTTACTGTGGGGGTGAAGAGACACTGGAACAGGTTGCCCAGAGAAGCTGTGGATGCCCCAATCCTGTAAGTGTTTAAGGCCAGGCTGGATGAGGCTTTGAGCAACCTGGTCTAGGTAGGGGTGTCCCTGCCAATGGCAGGGGGGGTGTGACTCTTTAAGGTCCCTTCCAACTCTAACCATTCTATGATTCCATGATTCTATGTGGTAATCCTCCGTAACAGTCTGACCAGTGGACTTGGTGGGGTTTCAGCAGGGTCTAAGCATTTCCAAGACCTTTAATTCCTGGAGTTTGTGATCATCCTCCTAGTAACAGTGTAGGTGATAAAAAGGGTCCTTTGTCTGGCAGGCCTATTGGTGAGAGGAGGTGGGGATGTGCGTTTGTGGATGATGTTTAGCAGTGAAAGAGAGGGCAGTGATTAATCTGTGTCAGACAAAAAGGTATTCAGTGGGGGAGGGGGTTGAGTGATCTCTGTGCTGCAGTGTTTGCACACAGATGTTTGCACACAGATGTTGTTTGCACACAGTCTGGTGGAACAAATGCTCCCCCCAGACCACGGGCAAGGCAGGATTTGTAGAGAATCATGCTGGTTCTCATGAGGGGGTGCAGAAGCAACAATAACAGCTCTCATCCTCTTTGCATACTTCTTCATTTCAACTCTTCACAGCTCTCTTTGGTTTGAATCTGCTGTTGTGTCTTCATTTCAACTCTTCACAGCTCTCTTTGGTTTGAGTCTGCTCTTGCAGAGATTTTTGGCCCAGTGGAACCAGCCTCTCATGCTGTGACTGGCCAGAGGCCAAGGCTCTGATGACATCCATTGCTGTCACTGCAGCCAGCTCTGCCTCTGCTCCAGTTCCTTGACCCTTTCCCTACTCACCAAGATTATATACCCTGAGCTTGCAAATATAAATGGGAAATTTATGGCCTTAAAAGAGAGGTTGCACATAATTTAATGCAGAAAAAAATCCATAAATCTGCATCTTATGGGCACTCATTACACTTAATAAGTTGATTTCACCATTACCTGCTCCTCTGAACACTTTCTCCAGTTTATCTCTGGCTTCTAGATATATCTTATAAAGCTAGTTCAAACTGTAAATTCCTTGCAGTAGCGTCTGACTTAATATGTAGATATAGTGTTTATCGTGATAGGGCTCAAGGCTTAAAGCATTCTTTTATTACTAATTAACCACACTGAAATTGCCTCAATATCTTAGCACATTGACTGGAGAATATTATCCTTGCTATAGAATTATATAGAAAAGTTATAACTACTAATTAAATTGTATAGTACTCCTCTAAGAGGGATTTTTCAAGTACAAAATAGTCACTGGGGGAAAAGTCCAAAGATGTAATATAGTACACATCAAAACAGTAAAAATGTGAAAAAAAAATTCTCCAGAACAGTAGTTCTGGGTTTTTTTTTCCCATGAAAATGTCTATGACTACACCTATTGCAGTAATTCCACTCAAAGGGCACTGACTTTACATAATACTATATTCATGGACATACAGTTTAGAAAGACTTGGATTTTAGGATTGTTCTCAGTTGTATGGGTATTGGAAACTACAGAGATTTTGATATGCTTATTTTATTTATAACTGACTTAAAAGCCCAAACATTGAACAACAAAGCTTTCTGCCTTATGTTATAATTTTGGGAGGACTCATGAGGATTGTTTGGCTATTTTGTAAAATATACTCTAATTGATTAGACACATTCCTCCTTCTCAATTAAAAATTACAGAAAAAGGGAGTTTGTGACTCTGAGCCAAGTTCATTGATGTATAGAGCATAGCTAATATCAGTCATTATTAAGGTCCTGATTGTACTGTGTGTTTTCTCACAAACACAATTATAGCAAGGTTATTTGCATTGCTAAGTGAATGCTAAAAATATCAAAACGTTTTTCCCTGCTGGCCAGAGAGTACTTGATCCAATCATTAAAATACAGATAAACAGAAGTAACTACTCTGATGGAAGCTAAGATGATTAAGCACAATATGCAGAGGAAATTATTTATTTATCTACCGGTCTGCTCTCCAGAAGAAGAATTGCAAAGCTCTAGTTCAAAAATCATGCCAATCTACCATGGAGGCTTTTGCATGGCACCAGAAAGATCTATAAAAGCTTTACATTATTCCTCATTCAGAATTTACCACAGGGCCTGTTGGCAGCGTGTGCTAAGGGACTGAACAGCAACCGCTGTGTAGGAAAAAATAATTTCTGCTTTTCCAAGCAGGACTGATGACTTTGGCTTCAGTGGCTGCTATAAGTTGTTGTTCCTTTTGCTGTACGAGAAAGCAGAGTCTGGGCAGATCAGCGCTGCAAACAGATGGGGTCTTGCCTTTGCTTGCTTCTTATTTAGAGCCTGCACAGATGAACCTATTTAGCCACAGGTGAAATCTGGGCCAGATATAGGAATAATAGGGAATATTTGCAGAACAGTGGCTTGTTCCAGGTCTCCTCTTGAGGCAGGTGCCAGAGTAGTGGAGATTCAGGAGGATACCTGTGGGTTTTTAATTAAATGCACTTTGAATATCTCTTTCCTTTCCAACTCCTGCCAAAACGGTAAATGTACCTGTCCAAAACCTCTAAGCTTCTCCTATGTTGGCAGACACTATTTTCATAGCTGAAGAATTGGCATAGCTACCCAACTGGAAAACAGAAAAATGCTTTGGGTCTTTTTCAGCCAACCACAGTTCCTCAGTACATCCCAATACAGCAATATTTAGGTTCAGTTTAAACTGAAATAAATGAGTTTGAAATTGTGATCACATATTTTTGCAAGCAGAAAACATCTAAAGGAATGGAATGGATGTATGGATGTATGGATTGGAGCAATGTATTGGAGCCTCATATTTCTTTTATTATACACTTTGATGTAAATTTGAATAGTGTGCTGAGATCTATAACCAAAAACACTCCCCGCCCCTTCCCCCTGCCAAATCTACAGGAAAATCTTCTGGAAATATTTCATGAATCATTTTTGTCAAGATTACAGATGAAAGGAGCCATTTGTATTTTATAGCAGTTGGTAATTAAACATTTACAGTACAGTGCCAATATTTAATACACAATGTAGAGGGAGCAAACTGAACAGAAGGTGAGTCTGGCAGAGTTTAACGGGGAGTGATGCTGTGGGAATGTGCGTGTGTGATCAGAGCTGTGACACCACAGAGCAAGTGGCACTGCAGTAAAGTGTTCTAACAGCAAACTGCTTTTCCAGCTGTGTTAGACTTCCTTTCCTCTTCCCTGGAACAGAAATGAAAAAAAATATTTTACCCTTGAAATGACTTGAAGAAACCAGATGAGACTTTGGGAGTTAAGATCACTGGTTGTTTTTTGCGAGGCAATAAAGCTGTATAGAATAAATGAGTCCCAAGGAGTTTCTTTTGGTTTTATGACTGCCCCGCTTTTCTTTTCTCTTCCATCACACTGAGTATTTTGTAAAAACCTTCTATGTCTTATTTAGTTTGCCTTCCCTGTTTTCATTTCTGCTGGAAAGCAAGGCAGTATTCATTGCAAAAGTCTATTTGTGTGTAATTTCCTATCCCTCTAATACCACACTTGCACATAAGGATAAAAGTTGTTTAAACGGCTCTTACTCCTTTCGAAGTAACCAGAAATATTCCCATTTTTTTCATAATTGCCTGTGCCACCACAAACAAGATGCAGTCGACTAAATGTCAGTGCACAATGTGCATGTCCACCTCTGAGCTGTCTACACTGACATTGTGCTCCATGGAGGCAGAACTAAAGAGAGAACCATCTGCTAAAAGAGACAATCAAGACAGAGCAAGTGCACCACACCTTAAAGCATATTTTTTACTTTCCCCCCCGTCCCCCCTCTTTGTTTTTGAGGCTGCATCTGGCTAATTCAGCGGCCAATGTGTACATTTTCCTATGTCTAAAGCTGGGGGAGACAACTCCCAACCAAGCACTTCTCAGCCTTATTCCCAGTCTGGGTGACTATTTTTTGTGTAGCATTTATTCTGCCATCACAAAGCACATACTGTACAGAATGATCTCCCCTCTTCTTCTGCACCATTATCAGGGCTTCCCATGGCAGACCAGTTCCTTACAGCTGTGTTGGTCAAAAGGAAAGGTGAACTAAGAGTACAGGCTGCCCAGAGGGGTGGTAGATGCCCCATCTCTAGAAATATTCAAGGCTGGGTTGAATGGGACTCTGAACAGCCTGATCTAGTCAAAGATGTCCCTGCTCATTGCAGGGGTGGAGCGTAGAACTAGATGACCTTTAAAGGTCCCTTCCAACCCAAACTATTCTGTGATTCTATATTGGGTCTTGACAATATAGCTGAGGGTATTCTCTGACCTGTGTAATACATAGACAAAGATAATTATATGCAGCATGAGGTTCAGCTTGCACTCAGTGGAAATGCCATTGGCTCCGGATAAAGCTGATTGGTGCCATGATTTCTATTTTTTTTTGCAAACAGTAGAGTTGCTTGAGAAATGATTGTGTGGCAACAAGCGTGAAATTAAAGTGTCTGAGTGAGCTTGCATTCATACACAATACTCGATGCAAGCATATTTAAGTAGATGACATCTATTGAATAACCTAGCTTCTCTCAAAAACAGCGTAGTAAAGCACTGGCAAAGACACCCAGCAGCCAACCAGCTCAGACTGCTAATATTTGGTAGAATCCTGCTGCTAATTAAATTCTATCTGCAGGAAACCCCCCACTCCCCCACCCCTGGTTTATAATACAGTCACTGATGAACTTAATGCACTCTAAAGGCTGTGGATCTTTCCTTCAGTAAACTTTTCATTCTATAAACCCAGGCTTCTGGGTGGCTGTGTGTGCATCAGTGGGCAGTGCCACCCGACAGCAGGATCTCTGCAGTGCAGGGCGGGCGGCAATGCAGACCTGACATCCGCATGGGGCACATTTGGGGAAGCTTAATTTCAGATTTATTTTCTCCTGTTCCTGTGTTCTACAGGTCCAAGTCTGGGCGGATGACATTATGTGCTCTCTTGGAGCACATCTTCTGGTTTTGTACCAGCATCCAAAAAGAATCTGATTTGGGTGCTACATTATGAATCAAAATGCTGTACGGCTTTAAGGTTGAGAGGTTAATTTAAAAAAGGCTTTCCCAGCCTGAATTAAGGTGCTAGATAGTTCCTTCCTATGTAGCTGATGTACAAGACCACCCACAATAGCTCATCTTGCTCAAAACAACTGTAATCGTAGAAAAAAAGGCAAATGTGCAGTTGCTTTTTTTTTTTCCCAAAGGTTTTTCTAATTGGGAAATTTTCCATGGAAAGATGTAATTAGTCACTGGCCCTGCTTCCACAAACTGCATAGCTCTACTCTCTATTACCTGATACTTCACGGATCCTGTAAGCATTTACTTATGAGTGGTACCATTAATTTCTGGATTAGTCGAGTAAATAAAACCTTTCATTTCTTTCCAGGATCAAGATCCAGACCAGAATCCAAGATGCATTTTGATCAGAATAGAACAATATGTGTTTCTAGAAATTGTTGGTCCTACCCAACTGAAACCCATATTTAGGGACAGGGGAAAAAAAAATAAAAGTCATTATAAGATGGGATGGGCATGAAACAGTTTATTCTGGGCAATGAAATCTGAAATCTGTCCTCTCATGACCAGAGGAACTCTGCTCCCTTGCTCGATGCTATGATTATTTCAGTCTATGCCCAAATTAACAAAATAGACCACAGTCATTACAGATGCAAAATTTTTACCTTGGTACATTTGTAAACTGCTTTGTTGTTGATAGGAACACCATATCATTTCATGGAGCAATAAAAATCTGTATTTTATGAAAAAATTGTGACAAAAATTACATAGAATGTGAAACAAAATTTTAAAATAGATTCAATTACAAAGAATATATTACAAAATTTCTTTTGTAATATACAGAATGGAAACAATACAGTAAAAATAGATTATTACAAATAAAATGTTTTTCACTTCCAAAAAACTAACTTATTAATTTTAAAAAGTTGAAAGGAAATTTGCTTACAGATGGTAACCCTTGAAAATAAAAGCACAATAGGACAGAACAAGCATGCATTTATTATCAAAATGTGGATGTACAAGTTGTAGAATACCATAAATGTTTAGACTTGTCGGTGCTGCTTGAAAAAAGGGCTTTCAGGTCAGCAAACTTTGGATAAACTATGTTTCTTTCTATTCAAGACGGTTCTCATCCAGAATAGATCCATGAAAACAGAGACACATGTAACTTCTTTACATTTTATAACACCTAACTATGGATCTGAACAAATTCTTGTTGTTTGTATCTCTCCTTACTAAGCTGCTTTTCAAGTCTGGCTCAGTCAGCCTATTGTTACAAATGAAAAAGTCTGTCTTTGTCACGGTTATCATACACTACTACTGTGTGTGATCCTGCATCCACTAAAGTCACTAGCAAAACTTTGACTCGGCCAGGGTCACATCTTTTATTACAAAGCAGAATGAATGAAGTTAAAGAACAATGTGAATACATTCACGCTGCAACTTTTCCAACAGGCTTCAGGTATTTAAATGAAATTATTCAGTGTTTGGCCTACTTGACACTACATTCATGTATTTACATCATATACATCTGTTATAAACTCAACTGCAGGGGCTCAGAAAGAGCTGTGTCCAGCAGTTTCACAAAATTCTGAACTGGACCATTTTAATTAACAGAGAGGGTAACATAAAATCTTCAAGATAAAGCTGGCCCCAACATAACTTTGTCTCTTGCAAGTAACCAGAAATGTGGCAATCTTTGAGAGGATGCCTAATGAATAGTTTCAAGTTTTATTCCAGGATTTTGAAAAGGAAAGTCACACTTACTTATAAAACTGTACTTTGTTGCTGATGGTCATTTTTTCCAATGTTGGAGTCAAAAGAAGAGTAGGGTCAGAGGTGGAAAGTATCAGCCGGTGTGCTCTGTGGGTTTGTCCTTGGCTGGGGATCCTGCTTTTGGAGGAGTCAGGTGTCCTGGGATCTGAGGGACCATGGTGAAGGCATGAACAGAGAGGAATCTTTCTCTCGCTGCCAGGGTGGAGGCGTGTGAGGGGCCATGGCTCACTAGCTGCTGCAGCCTCTTGTGCAGCCGTGTCCCAGTAAATTGTTGTTACGTCCATCCTGGAGTTTCTCATGGCTCTGGAGGGATGCTCTGCTGTCCATGCTGGAAGTCTGTCCACTTTGATCCTGCTGTCTTCTTAATCTGCCAAAGGTAAAAAACATTGATATAGCCATCATGTGCAGGCAACTGTACCAGAATGACAGACGTGGTCTGCCCTGTGGGTAGCCACATAGTGTAAAACTTCTTCCTGCACCATTCAATCTCTATTAACTCCTTGAGCTGATGATTGCTTTCTGCTAAGCATGTGCAATTGGGTCTTGGTCAGGCACTGCTCCCATTAAAACCTATCATAAATAGTCATCAGAGGAGACTGCTTTTGCTGGCTTTAACACTTCTGCTCAGACTGCCATTTGACAAAACCCTCAAGTAGGTCAAGGCTGATGAGAGTTGTTGACTGGACACAAAACAGAATTAAGCACCTGCTCCCCTCTACTGTCCTACAGAACTATCAGTGACCTCCATCAGTACAAGAGACAAAAACATCAGCTGAAAGTATATTCAGTATTCCTTTGTTATTACTTCGTATGTTGTGGTTTCAAGAACAAAAACAACAACAACAAAATCCTACACTCTTTAGAGACTGCAATGTCATCTTCTTGTGACAACATTTTCTAGAGAAGGATAGCCCTAGCAGGACCTTCAGTCCCCACCAATCATTTTATCATCAAGCTTCTCAGCATTCCTGTCCAGCATTGGTATCAACTTCTATGATTCTGCTGTGTGATATTCAGTGTTTCCCTCCAAATACAGACACAATGTAGATACTTTCAAGAGGGGTGTAAAGATTCATGGTGAAGCTATGAAGGAAAGACCAATATTTATTTTTTTTTCCAAACATGAACAGCTGCTGTTTTGGAGGAATTTTTCTCTGACTGTTCGTTTTCTCAAATGAGAAACAGCTGTTGATGTAGTCTCGAAAAAGGCACCAAGACTTGGTACCAGAGACACTATGGAAGAACTCTTTGTTACAGTGATTATAAGTGATATGTATGACATGCTCCCAAAAACCTTTGCAAGTAGCAGCGAATAAGTGGAAAATACTCAATAATGGAAAAGCATGCAAAAATGAAATGTAAAGCGTCAGTTTAAAAAGGTAAAATACTTCCAGGTGGCTTAAAGACTACAGAGACACCGTACTGAAGACTCAGTAAAGAATATGAAAGAACATGAAACAGCTGTCATAGATAAACAGAGGAAGAAAGTAGGCTATTGAAAGTGAAAATAATAAAAACTCTGTCCAAATAGGTTAAATTTACATGCATACAAACACTGGCACATTTAAAAACTTTAAGACAGAGTGAAAAAACAGATCAGAAGAATAAATTGCCATATGCATTTTTTTTTCAAGTGCACCAGAAACAGGAAGGTTACCAGTGTCTATACAGGCTAATGGAGGACTGGGATATTAGAGGAAAGCTGAAGAAATATGAGTCCTTAGCTGAAAAGTCAATGAATAACCTTCACCAACGTCCATAACAAACGAGCTTAGGGACATTCCTTTCTTTATGCGAAATTTGTCCATCATCTCCAGTTAAACCTTCAGTAAAACAGCTTTCAAACCAGTCATTCAGATGAATTGAATGTTGACAGCTCATCAGGGCAGTGAATTTTCACCCAAGGGCTCTAGGAAAATTAAAATATATAATTTCTGCACAGCTGAATGGAAAATGGAGTATGTAACTTACTGTTGAAACTGTCTTGGCACCAAGGAATGGAAGACAGCAAATGTGATGGATTCTTCTTTTTTTTTTTTTTTTTTTAAATAAGGGCTTCAAAAAGATCCAGAGGACAACCATGACAGTAACTGAATCAAAGTCTTGAACCATCTTAGGGTCTGATTAACTGGCTCTTATGAGACTAAAGTATTTATAAGCATCAACAGAAAAAGCTACAGTGCTTGGAAAGTCATCACGCAAACCGGGTTGCAAACCTGTGCAAACGGCTAAATAGTGGAGTGAGACAAATTTTGGCTCTATGGAGATCTGAGAAAACATTGCATTTGTCTAAGACACACAAGTGCATTCACCCTGCGTTCTTTTAATTCTTACCTTGTTCATAAAATGCTGAAAAAGAAGGCATTTACTGTACAGTTAAAATTAGTGGGAAAATACAAAGTCTCAATAACAGCATAAAGCAGGAAAACACCAATTATTTTTTCAAACCACAAAAACTGGCACAAAGGCAGCATGTAAGGAGGACAGCAGGAAGGCAGAGAAATGAAGCTCATGCTGAGTTCAAAAGATACCACTGACCAGCCTTGAACTTCTGACTCTCTGCAGAGGTAGTTTCTATTGTTGATTTCCATTCATTTTCTTTTATCCTGTCCCTACTCCCCAGGCCTATTATTGAACCATAATTAGATTATGGGGGTTTGGAAGCATTAAAGAAATAACATTGTTTTAGCAGTGCCTCATTGTACTCGCTTTTCAGATATTTTCTGTTTCTGTATCTAGATTCACTACCCATATTTATCAAAAAAAATTATAGGTTGTTGACCTGATAATGCAGTAAAATTCTAACAGTTATTTAAATGTTTAATAATTTATCAATCACTTTATTCAGTGACTAAAATTATGTTAAAGACTTCACAGGGCATGCTAACACCTACTTGTCAGTGTGGGCTGAGGGCTGGGGAACTGGACTAAGTATCAGGAGATGCTGATTCTGTTTTTACCTCTGTCACCCTTTGGGCACATTACAGCCCCTTTCTCTGCCTCAACTTTTCTCTTGACAAGTGGAAACAATGTAGGGAGGTGAAGTTGAGGGGGAATTCTATTTGTCCAGAAATCTCACATGGTTTCTAAGTAGTCATAAATCTGAGATGGATAAGTCATGGCTAAGAAATTAGAAACAAAAAGAACATTGAAGCCATGCCTGGACTGAGTAAACCTTGTGTTCTTATCAAACCCATGCCTGCAGGAGATTTTTTTCTGGATATACTGGTGGCAGGACACATATAGGCTCATACTTGCAGCTCTTCCTTAGGCAAAAGATGCAATGAGCAGGAACGTGCCAAGCAACATGGGACTTCGCTTGTAGTTGCACATCAGATGTTGAGGCAGCTGCAGCCGAGAGCGATGGAAGCTGAGAGCTTTGTGCCTCTAAGTACTGCTCTGTGCCTCACAGGCCTGAATGAAATGCAGAATTAGAGTCTGGTGTCTGTGATGATTAAGTAAAGAAGGTAGCATATATAATTAAGCAAAATGTAATTATGCTACATATGTAATTATGCATATGTGCATTATTGAATATATAAAAATACAAAAGTAAAGAGATTAGACTAGCGAAATCTAGCATGGGAAATATAACACGGAAGCGAAAAAAGACTGCTACAATTATGGCAGGCTGGAGTGAAAATCACAAACATCGAATAAAACCCAGCAGCAAACTTGGGGACCACCACAGAAGATCTCGCAGCTCGATTTTGTTCACTAGATGAAGAAAAATATTGAAAGTTTGTCTTTAGGCTGCTTAGTAAGATAAGTTCAATGCAAAAGGATGAAAAGTTGCAAATTCAATACAAGTGTTAAAATTTTAGATTTGCTAAGAAACTAAGGCCTCCTCCCAAACCTCTGCAATTTCAGCAAAAATAAAATAAGGCAATTGGTCTGTATTTCAGTCTAGCTCCAAACTGCAAATAGGTTCAGGTCAAGAGCTAAACAAATCTCACTACAGCAGCTGTGTGTGAACAAGCAGCTCTCTTCAGTTAAAACGTTGAACGGTTGCAAAATTAAATTTATCTCTGGTTCTCCATGCCTTGGTGACAAAGCTGGAGCACTTTTCCATCAAATGTTCTCAGCTTTACAAAAGCATGGGTTCCTCGACACCGTTCCTGTAATCATGGCAAAATAAATGCAGTCTGGGCCGTTCTGTTTAAAAATGGCACTAGTGCAATAAATCATTTGTAGGAAGGTGCTTTCCAGTGAATGACTTATGTTGCCTTTAAGCTGATGCAGCTACAGGCTGGGATAACTTGATAAAGGCTCAGGGAGAATGAATGGCTTGATGGGGACTTAGTTGTGGATCTGAACCAGGTAGCTGTTCCTTTGCTGAATACTATTGACTGAGAATAAATTGTAAAATGGCCAGCTGCAGACGAAAAAATTGAACAAATGGTTCCAGTGGATAGCCATGTTAAAAAAAAACAACAAACCCTTCAGAGAAGAGAGGATGAAAATGAGTTTGAACTGCCTCTATTACATCCATTCTGTGACAACTCTGTACAAATACATAAGGAGTCTCAGAGGTAATTATGCTGGGAATTAAGAGTGGTTCTGCTAAAACAACAAAGAGATAAGCTGACTTTTCCTTCCCTTCACCACTGATCCATGCAATATTGATAGTGTGTGACCCTGGGAGTTGAACAACCTCCTCTCCATCAGCGAGGAAGAAAGAGGCTGTACCAACCACAAGAATCCATCAAGAAAAGTAACAGCCTTCAGTCAAGTCTTGGGCTTCATCAGAATTTCTGGTAAAGTGTCTGTGTGAGGTATAGAAATGCTTTTAAGATTCTTATTATCCTGACACTCAGATATTATAGTAGAGTTCCTGCAGCATTGATTTTCAATGCTGGGTCTTGAATCAGATATTCGTCAGTGGAAGGGCATTCAAAGGACAGGGAAAAATTGTTGGTCCAAAAAAACCCTCTAGCAATATAGATCAGCGGTGTCAGGTGTACAGAGTGTAGCTGCTCTGTTTGAGAGCTGTATGGGGCTGTTACACTGCCTGCCACTCTTGTCTGTTTGTTCTGGCCAAACAACACCTTGGTGCATGATAACACCTTTGTGCAGCTGAAGTACTCACCAATGGGTCTTGCCAGGCTGTCAGCCTCAGAAATGTGAGAAGTTTCAGACAGTGGGCACACACTCAGCATCCATCAAGGACAGGATTTCTGCTGACAACAAGGTAATTCAAGACAGGCAGAACTACTGCTCTTCTGAGACTCCCACAGGTACCAGGTCCTACAAGACACCCTTCTTAGGGCAGAAAATTTGCAAGTGAGTTTGCCAGTGCTGCAAACACGGTGGGTGTGGAGGAAAGAAAATGGTCTGAGTGAGCAGTGGAATTTACTTTTCCATTTCTAGTTCTAGCATTTTACCCTGGCCTATTGGTATTTCTAACACTTTGCTGGAGAAAAGAGGTGCATTTGCTTTTGGTTTGGGGACAAGGTGGGCGTAATAAAACGAGCTTTAGATACTGTAGTTTTATTGCAGCAAAAAAGTTCTAATAATGAAAACTTTTACATCCCTTGAAAGAAGCCCTGAGGAGTAGATAAATCTGTGGAACGTTTATTCCAGTTACTCATCAACAGGAAAGGTGTCTAAGGTCAGAGTAGACCAGGCATGTCTATGCTAGCTTTTTAAATTCATGGATCCTGGGGGACAGCTTGCTAAATAGTTAGAAACCCACCTCAGTTCTATGATTTAGCTGCTACAGATGACTAATACTGATGTCTTGTCCAGATGGCCTTGCTAGAAGGCTAATTATGAACATGTCTGAATCAGGAGAAAAAAAATAACTGATCTATCATGGGGAATGGCAGTGCTCAGAAAGGGCCTATTTTAGCTCCATGTCTCTCTGCATGTCACTGTGGTTTGTCTAGTGGAGCACAGATGCAGAAGTTGCAAGGTGAATTTCAGAAAAGAAACAAAGACCCTTATGTCCAAATTCTTTTTAGAATGTCAGTTAATAAGTACAGTTTCTTTGAAGGACAGTACTCTCTCAAAATACTGCACTAAAACCTTTGCATTCTCAACAGAAAAGATGTAGCAATGAAATTTTGTAAAGGTATTAGAAAAAGCCAGAAAGTGACAGACCTAGGCATTGTTTTGTTATATGATGCTCATAGAAAACATAAACGTGGAAGTTATGCCATATACCTAAAATTGCTGGATATGCTGAAGTTGTAAAAATTTTAGCCATAATGAAAATAATTTTTACAGAGTATTACACCAGACTGCCATAAAGGTGGACTCTGTAAAGCACGAGGAGCCCTAATATAGGAATATCTCACAGGGATACTTGCAGAGTTAGGAATACCCAGCATGTCTAGCCAAGGCAGTGGTTATTTGCACACAGCCAACACTGGAGTGAAAATTCTTGGCACTGAGGGCAGGTGCTATTGCTCACTATTTTTTTTTTTTCAGTTTAAATGTTTGTTTAGTGTGGTAGTGTTGCATCAAAATTTGTATGCAAAGCCAAGTGAAATAATGCCTGGGTGAACAAGCCAGGCGTCGTCAACATGACTGCTTCCTCAAGGTGGTGATGCTTTAACTCTGCACCCCACCACCACCTGTCCCTGAACACAACTAATGTGTCTTGATGATAACTAAGCACTGTTTTACCAAGTAGTCCAGAACTTCCTTTTAAAGCAGTGGAGATGGTTAGTGGATGGTTGTATTCCTCCTCAGAACTCTATTTCCTGCTTGGTTACACATAAAACAAAGAAGAAACTCTCAACCCAGACAATTTGGTACATTTGTGGAGTTCTAGTGCACAAACTGTATCCCCACCCATCTCCTTTATTTCCAGTCAAAAGGTGTAAAAAGAAAGACTTAATGGGACTTTGGAGTCTAACTTTGTCAAGTAGACTTGCTTATTTCCTTCTTGTGGAACAAGTACCAAGTATAATCCTGTGTCCCTCACATTTTGGAGTGGATTTATGCAGAGAAACTTCTGAGAAGGAACAGAAGAATTTGGACTGTGAAGACTAAAAAGGACTCACACAGTCACCCCAAAGTCCAGCATCACCCTTGGTATCAGTAACCTGGAGTGTGGCAGAAAGTATAACCAGAAAGCTGTGGGATAGCTTGAATTTTACATATCTGTAGCATGATAAGGTATACATTTTGGTTCACCTCTCTGACCTAAATAGTGAGTGTTCAGTGAGAAGTTGGTGGTAGACGTGTGAAAGCTGAAAACGTTGGTCATATCAGATAATTTTCCGAATCAGCCCAAAAAAGACTCTGTTCTCTGGGTTTGATACCAAGTAAAAATGTTCATGGCACCCACAATCTCCCATGTTTTAGCCAGAAAAACAGTCACCTCCCCAAGCTCACACAAAGCTTTATCTTTTGGAAAATCCCTTATTTAAGCTTTGTAGGAGCTCATACACATCAATAAACGTGCAAATACCACAAAATCAAGGCAATTTTTTTGGCAGTAATATGTAGGTCCTGCAGTGTACCCACGTCTTTTCAAAAATAATGGGGTATATGAATGTGCATCTTATACGCCACTTTGAAAACTTCCCCCATTATTTCTCTGCCATCATTTTAACATCAATTGCAGGCAATGATTGTAGAAATATTGATAACTGAGAATGATTTCTGGGACAATAAGCCGCTTGGCTTGTCATCTGGCTGCCACTGTGGGGAATAAGAATTGAGTTTGATGCATGGACACTTAATAATTCTCTGCCTGCATTTTTAAAAGTTTCTCTTATAAATTGGTTCTTGCTGTGTTCTATTTTTGTAAAAACTGAAGAAGATGGCTGTATTTTACAATTGTAAATGAGTGTTAGTCTTTCTGTTGTATCTCCATTATTCTGCTTACTAGTTCTCATCTGCCAGGTTTTCATTCAATTACATTTTTTAGTGAAAAGCTAAAATAAAGAAGTGAGCAAAGCATCCTGATCAGGTTATTTTTAACTGAATAAGTATATATGGGAAGAGTATTTTTACTTTTCAAAACAAAACAGCCACCAAATATATCAGAAAGAAGTGAAATTTCCTGCATTAACTTTCTTTTTTATAAAGCTAGCAAAAATAAGCTGATGAGTTGGCCAGAAGTTCAGGAAATTTGCTAATTTTACACTTCCATCCATAAAGAAGAAAACACTAACCTTTGCTCAGTGTAAGTCTGAAGGAAACACTCTAACAAAAAAGAATAAATGTGGCACTCCTGGATCACCCACGTCCTGTTGGTGTGAGCTGCAGAGCCCATCCTGCCCTTTCATGCTCAGGTTTGCTTCCCAAGGAAAGCAAGGCGCAGGGTGAGGAGTTGGCATAATGATTAGGACACGTGGAGGTAAGTCTCTGGCCAAATTCTGTGAAATTCCCCCATTTGAAGAGAAGTGCTCTGACTTCATAGCAACACAGAGGAGAACTAATTGATATACTGATCTTTAAGGTTATCTTACCGGGTAAAGTGAACATTGGCTATACTGCCAAAATCTTCATGCACTCCCCATTCCGAGGAGGGCTCTTGTGACAGGCAGCAAATGGAGTGCTGCATGGGAGTGCAACTTCTGTATTTAAGGCATTGCCTACATTTGCACAAGGTAAAATGGCACAGGGATTGATGCCTGGAAGCGAGGTGGCACAAGGCTTGCATCCTTGTGGCTAAGCTCTCTCATCTTCCAACCAGAGTTGTTTAATTCCTGCTGCTGTTAGGCAGCCTTTGGTCTATGCTAACCTCTGGAACGTGAAGGGAATTGTTTCAGAGGGCCACTTTGGCCTGACAAAAATTTTGCCAGAGACCATGCTAAGAACAGAGCAGTATGGAAAATTGCCCATATTCTGCCTTTAAAAAAATAGGCAGAAAATGACAACAAAGGTGGAAATGCAGAATAAGGAAAAATAAAATAAAAAAACCCCAGATTTAAACTCCTGAAAAACAAAGAAGGATCCAAAGGAATGCTAGCTGTGGAGACTTAATTAATTAAACTAATTAACTATCTCAAAAGACAGTTGCATAGAGCTAATGTTCTTTTTTATTAAGAAAACTTCTACACCTGACAGAGGAGCAGCAACAATGGCAGAGTTAGATAGCTGGCTCTTCTCTTTAGCTTGTGTACAGAGCTATCTCAGTAGGGTTTTCATGAAAACAGAAATCACTGAGAAGTGTGTGAATTTGCTAAGCATTTCCAAGTAAACAAGGCAAGCATGATTTTGCTTTGCACCAGAGGAGGCTTGGGGCAGCCCAGGGCAGAATTTAGGACCAACTGGAGCAGACTCAGCACCCATCACTCAGCAATGTCAGCGCCAAGTTATGCAACTCCAAACTGAAAATTAATGTCTGCAATCTCAAATAATTTCCCCCTGCTCCGGAGTCTGTGTAAAGAACCAACATGTGTAGAGCAGTTTCAAGCAAATCACAATGCTGCTGTGTGGAGACCTGGGTCCAAGTAGTCACCTCATCATACCACTAGCAAGAGTGGATGTCATGAGTCTTTAGCACTCTCTAGATAATTTTCACACTTATAACTTGCTTTTTCTTGGGCTTCTGCTCACATGGGTAGGTATATACGGCTCAAATGCTTTTGTCCCACAAGTGGTGCTTAGTGTTGTATGAGATGTCCTTGATTGCTTGACTTGTGCCTGTTGGACTGGCAGCTACACATTTAGTGTTGCAGAAATGAACTGAGACCACAACTGTGGAATGGATTTTATGCCAGCTAACTATAGACAGTGGAAAGATTAGTTCAGGCTCTCTCTACAGGACAGATAGAGACACTAACATAGAATAATTAGTTCCAGTCTGAGTTACCTAATATATGTGTCACAGATTAATCTTGGGAGGTACAAGTCTCTCCTTAGTGACCAGTAAAGGAGCTTAAACTAAATAAGTTATTTTTAAATTATGAAAGGAATATAGTCTCCATTCCATCTCTAGAAAAATAGAGATGCCCTTCCTCTCTGAACCACAGATTCAAGTCCCCTCCTATCTAGCAGCTGTATGAACTCACCACGCACTGCATTGCTTAGCAGAGCCAATTTCCTTCTGGATTAGAGTTAATTTACACCCACACTGTTCAGGCATGCAGAAATTGAATAGTCCCATCATCCTGGTACATAGCACACACCGATACACACTGCCAAGAGCTGGGTAATGAAGTCACTGAGGAGCACAGGGGTGCAATTGCCTGCTCATCCATGTGGCTGTACCTATAGCATATTCAGGCTCTGGGTCTGCCAGCAACAGCTTTTCTGCATGACTTGGGCTATACGTTGAAAAAACCTTTGTCATCTCCTTCTCATTTATTTCAGAAACCTTCGGCAATCTTGCATACACCCTTTGGGGTGGGAGTTGTTCTGATTTTAACCAATATTTACCTCAGTCTGTCTTTGACCCCAAACAGGTACTCTTGGTAGTGACTCTTTCAATAGAAACAGTCATAAACTCAGGTCTGTTTTCCTAACACGCTGTGACGTATGTGTTTTGAAAGCTCAGTAGATTACCATGTAATCATTCAAATACCTCTGGTTTAACTCCATTTAAATTTAAATGATTGAGGCACAGACTGCAAGGTATGCTTTATTACAGGTGAATATGAAAAGTAAAATTTTGGATGAAGTATCCCCAAGTAGCACAAATGTCTTCTTGTACCATTGATGCTCATGACATTTACTCCCACCCCTTCCAAAAATCATTGGGGAAATATGCTCACACCATGGGTAATTGATTCAGGTTGATAGTTCCTACTGAGTAATTATGCTCGGTAAATGCCTGTGAATATAATTTTCTATCAACCAGCAATTTATAATCAAGCATAATGGGTTCAGGTGCACATAAGGTGTGAGTGACATGTGAAATACTAGTATGTGGAAGTCAAGTAACAAATTATTCTGGATGCTGTAGCATGTTGACCTGCAACGTCTTGAAATCTGAGGTTTACCCTGGGAATTGATAAAGCAAAATAAGAGCGAAGAGATGAAGTAAATAAATGAAAACAGCAAATAATGCGCAGCCATTTAAGGAAATGAAACTAAAACAACCAATTAACACTAACATTAAAGCCATGTTCGGAGTAGAAAAATAGGTGTCTCTTAGAAGTAGGTTGTTGTCTGTTCAAGGCCAGATGCATCCCGAACAATATCTGTCTTGTTCATCCACGTTGCAAAACATGAAGTAGTTTTTCTGTAGATCCACATGTACAAGCAACAGGAAAGGAGCTGTAAAGTTTCCCAATAATGTATCGGGAAATTGTGGGTCCACAGGGAGAAAATTTTCTTTCTAGTTAGGCAAAATCCAGTTTAATACCTACAGGTAATTTCCCATTAATTTTTCTCAGCAGTGTTGGACAAAACTCATTCTCAAGAATGACACTAATTTCCTAACCTGCTTTGGGTTAAGTAATCCTGAAGGATGCAGGCTCACCCTTTTTATAAAGCTGTTAGCAGATAGATAGATTGCAGGAGCTGCTGTAAAATATTCCCTTTACTCTTCTGGTGAAAGTTTCAAGGTAAAGTGATCCTTTGGGTCAAGTCCAAATGGGAAGAAGGACAACTCTTTGCCTGCATCTAGAGTTAGACCTACTTTACTGGAAAGATGTTCTCAACCACTACCATCTCCACCAAGACCCTGGACCTCAGGACAGGATGATTTTACAGATGAGTTGGAGTGAAGCGGCCTGTTAACAGACAGCAGACCACAGCACAAGCATGTTTTTGCTAACAGACTGAGAATTTAAAGATAAATAATTACCTGGTGCTTGTGAAATGTCTGCTGCCTTTGCAGTGATGGTGATGCACATGGCTGCAACTCCGTGGCAGCCAACTGGTGTGCTAGACTGCCACAACAAAGCAGAACTGGACAAAAGGGCAGCCAGCCACGGCCAAAACATGGCCATTCAATCCTACCTCATTTCTTCTCTCTGCTTTTCTTGCCTTTCCCCTGATGCTGAGAAGAGGATCCTGGTTCAGAGGTGAGTGAGGAAAATATTAGCTCTGACAAGCTATTTGCGTTGCAGCATCGATTTCCTTAATATGGCTTCTCTAATTGAAACTGCAGCTCCATGGGAGCCGTACAGTCAATAATTTAAGAATTAAGGTATGTGGAAAGCCAATCTAGCTCTGCCTGACTACTGGGACCTGACATTAATTCTCAGATTGGAATAAGCATCTGAGAGGAGTCTCGTTCAGCTCTGAGTTTCCAAGGACCAACTGCACTGACCTTTCTGCAGGCTCATCTCTTTCCACCTAGTCCTCATGCAAGGTTTCCCTGCTGAAAGCCTAAACTTTGATTCAACAAAAGTCTACTTAATCCTGCAGCTCTCTCATTCCTGCAAGGACAGACCTCCTGGCAAAGGAGACCTAGCTGGTAGTTCACTTGTGATTGCACAGTGTATTTGTAGCCTTTAGTTAATCATCAAACATTCCTACCAATGTGTGGGGAAGGTGGGTGCCTCACACAGGGACCCATAGAAACCACAGTATTGAACACTGAGCTGTCTAGGCAGATCACTAAGGTGCACCCACAAATGGAGTATGTATTGTGCCCCAGGTGGTACACGAGGAAATTCTCTCTAGCTGGGTTTCACAGCCCTGAGGTCTTCCCAGGGGCTGTGTGACTGATGTCCCCTGAAACACAGCAAGGGTCAATCTGAATCTTACCTCAACCTTTTACTACCCTAAATCTACTTTAGTTTACCTGCTTCCAAAAGGGATATATATGCATATATATATGCACTTGCATATATACACACACATATGTATGTTTTGCTGTGCAACCCTTGTGTTATTATGAAGATGGAGACCTTGTAAGCAGTGAGACAGCATAAAGGCACATACTCATCTCTTCCATCTAACACAGATTCCCACCTCTCATAGTGGTTCACTTCAGCCACTAGAGCCAAATGGAGGCAAGTGTCTGCTGTGAGGTATCCTCCTCTCTTCTGGCAGTTCCAGACTCTCCAAACCAATGAGTGCATTGGGGAGGTCTCATGTCTCATAGACCTTGGTGGATCATTCTCCATTAAGTTCTTTAATCCTTTTCTGAATCTTTTTGTATGCTTAGCATCCAGAGCAGCACTTGGCCAGGTGCTGTATTGCCCAGAATAACATGATTTGTCTTCTTTTAAACCTGCAGCCCAATAGCTTTGTGACCTTGAGTTACCAGAAAAAGTGAGTAATAATTGCTTAGTCATCTTTTCAGTAAGTTTCACAACATATTATCATTTAACCTGTTTCACTCTTTTCAGTTGCCTCTTCTCTGAATTAAACCTGCTTCAAGTTTTGAAATCCTTCAACCTGAGCCATGCTACACCTCCGATCAATCCTGATTTTCTTTTCTTTTTTTTTTTATGACCATTCTAAGTGTTCTGTACCTTTTTTTGAGATAAGGAGGCAGAATCATACACAGAATGGATGATGCAGGTTTATATATATGAACATAGATCTACATACACACAATAATATTCTGATGTTAATTTCTTTGTAGCTTTCTTTGCAATTTTAGCATTATGCCATCTGCAGTCTTTTAAAAATCTCTCCCCTTCATAACTGAAGTTAATTTAGAGTCCATTGTCCTAAAGGTAAAGTTTAGATTATTTTCTTCCTAATATATTTGCATTTATCAGTATGGAATTTCAGCCACCTTTTTTTTTATTACCCTGCAACTCAAAACCATGACTCTTTGCAGTCAGATTTAGTTTTGACTACTTCAGTATCAGCAGTGGACTTCATCACCTCACCGTTCACCTCCCTTTCCAACTCATTTATGAATATGTTCAACACCTGAAGTATCACAATGACTGGCACTAATTGTGTTACACCATTATTAGCTTGTTTCTGCATTGCTTCAGCAACTGTCCCCCAAAATGCTTTCCTAAAACAGGATGAAAAGTTCAGTCTTCATGACTTATTCTTAAATAATTGGAGACTTGTAACAAGTGAGATGTTTAGGACACGAAGAGAGCCTAAATGCAATCCGTTATGGACACTGAACAGTCAGAACCTGTCATGCTGCCTTCATTTATCATAGATATGATTTTCTCCATGTAACCTATTAAAAAACCAAATATATATATTATATGGTGCTCAGAATCAAACAGTTTTGATTCATCTCCAAATCTAAGATGTGCAAATTAAGATTTTTCTTTCTCTGCCTGTGAATTGACATTTGATTAGTCTTTATGGGGTGTATTTTTGTTTAGTTTTCTGTAAATGGAAAAGAATTGTTGGACTGCAGTGTTGAGGATCTGCAACTGTTGTCATCATCCTTCCAGGGCCACGTTTCAGCACAGAGAGTACTCTGACATATGCATCCCCACACAAACTTTCATTCCCAAAGCTNTTTCTCAAACAAAAGAAAGTGTATTTGAAGACATGTCTACAGAAAAATAACCAGCTTGGACCTGCTATGCTCAAATCTTTGGGCAGTTTGGCTCACTAGGAGGGTCACATTTGATCTGGTAATTCTAAGCTAGTAATAATGAGCAGGAATTAAAGGCAAAAGTGGAAGGGCTTGTGTGACCAAATAGCAGTTATTAGTGCCCAAAAAACAAGCTAGGTTCAATCATGTTCAGAAAGGCATATTTCTAATTAGGTGAGATTGCTGGAGCAATCTCCAAAAGTAGACATAACCATTACAAAAGGCACAAGAAAGAGATGAGTGAAGAGCAGTGCAACCAGTTGAAATGCTCAGAAAGAGATGGATTTAAACTGAATTGAGGTCAGCAGAAGTGACAAGAAAAGAAAAGTTGTGCTGTAGCCTCATCCAAAAAGCATTCAGATATTATGGAGATTATGATAATAAAAATATCTCCAGAGACACTAAGAGACATAAAATACCTATCGAGAAAAGTGCATTCATTGAGACATACTGCAAATCGTTATGAATATTCAATTCCAATCAAACTGAAATGAAACAGAGCGCTCAGGGACTCTGGATTTGAATCTGAAAAGACAATTGAAAGGAAAGAAAAGCAACTACAAAGACAGAGATAATAAATTTGATCTTATAAAAATGCAAAGAATATTAAGTAATCGTTTCACCTTACAATACGGAAAAGATCAGACAACATGATTTTAAGCATCTTAATATCCTTAAAATATGCTCCCTCAGCTTCTGCTGTTTATTCAGGGAAGAGAGAGCTGCCTATTCACGCAGAGCTGTTCAGTTCCTTTCAGGAAAGAAGTCAGTATGGCCAAGCAGTAGGCATGACAGTAGGAAAAGAGATGGAACTGTGCAGCATCAATCTGTGCAGCATCCATTTGACTGCTTCAATCTGTGGCAGAATTTTTTTAGAGTGGTAGCATTGAACAAACATGGAGAAGAGAAAGAAGGTGTACCAGTAGCTTAGAAAAGGGACAAGCCTGTTCAGATCAGAGGGGATCAGGCAGCTAAATACCACAGCCAGGCTACTGCAGAACATTAGTATTAAGTAAAAATACATTAGTATTTTAGTAAAAATTAGTATATTCGTAAAAAAAAAAATTCAAAGTCATTAATAAGTTTTTAAAGTTTTCCACAAGAATTGTTAAAAAAATTGATATTTTGTTCATCTCTCCCTCCCATTTATTCAACTAGCTCTGCAGAATTATAACCCATTTTCACATATATTGTCTATATTAAATACATATTGTACTTAGGAAAATGTGGTAATATGATTTTGCTTTCATTAGCAAGATGATAATTTTTATTAAGTTTGTGAAATGTCTAATTTAAGGATTATATCTGCCTGAGGAGCAGATATTTCCTATGTTTTATCCTCTGTTCTTTGTTTGCTCACTTCTTCAATCTTAAAGATTTTTCAGGGAGAGGAAGAGGCTCAGGAACCATAAAGGATGGGAAATGTGATTCCACTACAAGCAAATATTGTATCTTAGTACTTTATTTCTGGCTATTTCAGGTTTTGGACATTCATAAACAGATGGAGGTGTATGTGAAGATTTGCTTACTGATAACAGCACAAAAATAGCAAAATAATCTGTGCTCATTTTAATAAAACTACAAACAAATAGTGTGACTTTATCTTTACAATCCTTCTTTCCCTGCCAAAGAACTTGAAAATATAGCCTACAACTTCTAAATAAGATGAACGTCTCAAAAAACTTCTGGCAAGTCTATAGGAATATACATTCAGATACTGTAGAACTCTTGGTGCTGCTTTTCTGGATGTAATAAAACATGTATCCATAGAAATAGATTTTAAAACAGAAAAAAAACATTCAGCAAAAGGATCCAAACAACTCCCTGAAAACAACTTTAGATCATATTTGCCAGCTAAGACCCCAACATATGGACCAATTTTAGATCACAATTTATTTATGTGTTCAAAACTAAGAGATTTCACTGACACTCTTAAGTAGAGTAGAAAGCATTTCCTGCACCACTTTCAAACTGGGATTGTAAAAGGATTTTCTAATTTTATCTTACTTTGGATTGGGACAGTGGGTACCTCTCTCTTAAAGGTACTACAAGATAATGTCAATGTGGACAGATGACATACGCCTATGTTATGTCAAAAGACACACATGTATTCTACACTGGCAAAGATAAAATCTAAGATAAAATCTAATTACAGTGTAAGGGATTTCATTCTGTATACTTCGTGGTGTCCTGCACAAATGAATATGAAAGTAGAACGCTTAGAAATCTTCTGAGGAGAGGCTGGGGGAGCTGGGATTGTTCAGCCAGGAGAAAAGGAGGCTGAGGGGAGACTTTATCACCCTCTACAATTGCCTGAAAAGAAAATGCTTAGCTAAACTGAAGCACTGAGTGCTTCTCCTCCATAACTTTTAGTTAGCCCTTTTCAGTACATAGGACAGTCTTTTACATTAATACAAATCTTAGGAAAATGGTTTTCTTTTGTCTTCTGCAAACATCTTTGTTTGCTAGAGTTGTTTGCTGGCCTTTTATACAGAGAAACCACGAATAGTTGGTCCATTCCTCCTCATTTCCCCAGTGAGTAATGAATAATATCAACACAAGACACTGTGTGATCAGGAGTGTGTAAGTGAAGCTATACAAATCTAACTTTAGTTACCCACTGCTGGTAATCATTGACTTCACAGTTCTTTGTCCAAGAAGCCTTGTACAATTAAATCCAATATATAAAGAAAACAGCTAGTATCATGGCTCCAAGTCCTCATTTCCTATTTTGACAGAACACATTTGCTCTATCAGTCTGTAGTGTACATTTGTGTTCTCTGACTGTATACAATATCCTATTCTTTTTAATTCCTCAAATCTTTCATCCTATCTCATAACTGTTCAGGCCATAGGTATCAGCTACATAGTTAAAGTACAGTCCAACCAAATAAATGTAAGACTTGCTGAGAAGGTATGTTGCCTGAATGCCATCTGGAAAAACACGAGCCTTTTAAACTGAGCCTACTCATTTGAAAGCTTGCCTTAGCTAAAATGGACTCTGTCTTCCCCATGCATTCATCTTGCTTAAAGCATTCCTATAAATACCATTTTCCAACTACTTTACTGCAGAAAGGAATAGAAAAGTTAAAATGTGCACATTCTGTCTTTGCTGGTATTAACTTACACTATTAAGTTATTTCATTTAGTCTCTTGAATTATTTTTCAAATCTTTTCAGCCTAGTAAGCCTCTTCTCTACCCCCTCCCAGCCCCATCCCTTAACTGCAGTCTAAGAGATCCTGATAGTCTCCTAAGATTCTTGGAAAGAAAATAAATATGTCATATTTCAAGATTTGCAGTATCTGTTGCTGGATGAAATATATATATAGTGAAAGAGAGATACAGCACAGAAGTATCAGCAGGATGTTCAATAAAAAAAGAGTCTGCTTTTCATATTTTACATGTATTGGATTGCAAGATGTTCTGGAACTTGGATGGTTAATACCACACTCTACCCACACATCACTATGTTGATTTATGCTGCTCAATTAGAAACATCTGAAATTTTTCTTCAAATCCTTTTATTTTGCAGAGTCTCATCTTTTCCCTTGAAAGATGGACTAACTTTTTTTGATTCACACTTTCTTAAGATTTATTTAGTGTCTTGTGCCACTGAAGTAAACTGAGCAGAAGGCTTAAATCACAATAAAATGTAGGATTTTGTAGCTGACTATAATGAATACCTAAGGAAGTATGCAGACATTTTCAAAGAGCTAGACTACATAAGCAATTCTGACTATGTAAAGGAATGTGAAGGAATATCAAAACATCTAGCTGTATTAATCTGAGGCTGATTTAAACCCCTGCTTGGGATTGACACCCCAGTAATGATATAGTCCCATATTATTTGAAGTAAAGTTTGTAGGAATGGTTCATGTCTTTCAACATCCACAGCTCTTCCTAAAAACTTGATTGGCCACCTGGCTTTGTAAGTTCATGTATGTACAACCTCAGCCTGTACATATCACACCCTTAAGGGCATAGAAAGGTCTGAGAAAACCCAACATGAATTACTCTGGTGCATGCCATGTAGCCTCTTCTCTCTGGTATAAGGACACCTGTGTCTGATACTGCTCTTAACTTGCATTTACTTTGCACTTCAAAGATTTGACCTGTTTCCCACCTTATCAATGTTTTTGCCTTTGGAAAGTATTACAGAAGTCTCTTCATGTCCTTCTTCTGCTCTAATACAATTTAAACAAGAAATGATTGTGATTTGGCTTAAGACAATGCATGATCTGTTGTAGATCTGTATTATATATTTTTCCTTTACCTTGTGAAAGGCAATCAAGAAATGACAGAAACACATGCCGTTCTGAATGAAGTGCACGTGTTTTATCTTTTGCTTCCATTTTACTTATACTCCATTTAAACTTCTCCTTGATCTTTCATCAGCCTCTCAGAGTCCTTTATGGCTTGTGTTACTGTGGTTGTTCAATATGAAAAAAAATAATAAAAAAAAAATCCTGTGCACTGCCAAAATAATTGAAGAATAACACAGTAAAATCATGTCGAAAGAAATGGTCAGTGCTAGTGAACACACACAAGGAGATTTTGAAAGTGTTTTAATAAAATCTGGTATTTAATTTTATCATTCAAAAATTGCCGTATATTGGGTTTTCTTGATACATGATTCTGGAATAAGAGAGAAGGTCATACCTGAACATGAAATAGTTGTATGAACAACTTCTTGAAAATACACTAAATTGATTTATCATTGTAATACTTTTCTAAGCTTCTTATTACACTTGTAATCGCTTTGATTTTTATGGGTTAATAAAAGTTCACTTGACCGACACCAGAACCGATTCAGATAAATAAGTTCACCAACACCCTTCTGAAAGCTTTTTTTGAGCTGTCTCGGTCTGGCTTTCCTTGTTTATGTCTCTTACATTAACATATAGCCCTCTTGTGATAGAGATCATGCAAAAGGACATGAAGAATCTGTAGGTCCTTTCTTTTGTTCGTAAGAACTTGCTGTAGTTTCTATAAGCTGTCAGTACTGGGCATAGACATGTACCACAGCTTGTAACAGGAAAATGGGGTTATCCATCACTTAATTTCTTTCATGACTTCATGTCAACCGTGCAAAGTTGGCAATCCCTTTGCCAGTTTTAATTATAGAAAACAGTAATTACCTGCATTCTAAGCATTAAGTACATAGTCATAAGTTTTTAATTAATTTCTAACATTTCACAACAAAATTAGAAAGGCTTGTAAATAGGTCAAATAAAACTATTGAATATACTTGGATGAAATGCAATAATTTGAACAAAGACACAAGTAACTCCCCTGTCATGATCTATGTCCATTAGTACAAAGAGGTCCATGGTGGCTGCAATTCAAAACAGTAAACTACGTGAAATGGAGTGGATTAGTTGGACCAGAAAGATTCCTTGGGATTCAGAAGTTTTTCTATGGATTTTGGCTGATACTTAGACTATAAAGCTCTTGCTTCATAACTGATATAGCTTTAATATTTAGCTCTTTTGAAATAACCAATGTTGAAATTAACATTTTTAAGTCGGTGAAGTACGAACAGAGTTTCCAAGTCAAAACACTTCAGTTCATATCATTAAAATTTCATGGGTTATCACTTCCATTGGTTTTGTTTGATTTGTGAAAAAGCAGTCCCTTGTATTGTATTCCCTTTGTTTATTTGCTAACAGTTTCTCTGGAGAGTTTCAGTGACATTTACCTTATCTCCCCAACATACTTTTACCACAAACACTTCTGCTTGCTTTTGGAGATGGAAGAGCTACAACACCATCACTCCAGAGACTGTAAGAGGATGAAATCAATGGAAATCCAGCCTTTCAGTGCCTGCTGCTGTGATCATTAATCACTTTTCCTTACACTGGGAGGAAAAAAAAATGTTCTCAAATTAATTTCAGTAGTGAATGCTAAACAGGCATTAAGAAATGCACTTACTTCTCTCTGTTGAATATGATGAATTCTTTCCTAACAGTTTCCAAGCACTGCTGCAGGTGTACATTCTTTAAAAAACAGCATGAATAGGTTGATTAAAAAAGATGGAAAATCATAGACAAAAATCACAACAACAGAAATGACACTGCTTCTGAATGAACACGATCAAAAGTCATTTTGAAGACTCTTCAAAAGTGGACAGTGATAGCACAATCAATCCTTCTTTCTTTTGGAAGAAATTCGTCACAAAGAAATCCTTGAGAATTTTTATGTCTGATAGCTCTATGAAAAATAGTTTGCATGAGCATTCAAAATCATTAAAAGTAGCAATAGAGTTTATGAAACCTCACTGAAATGAAAATTCAAGTCTGGAAAATGGTTACTTTTACTCTTCTGGGAAGTTTAGAAAGACTTGTTGTATAAACAGTCTATGTGGGACAAATTAGTCAAGACTGCAAGAGACAGCTTTAAAACATTTATAAATAACGAGCTTTTCACTGCATATTTTTCATTTTTGGTACTAGCAGCAGATAAATACTCCTTATGACTGTCTGTCCATGTGTAGGAAGTATATTTGCCAACTGGCAACAATTTTTCATACTTTAAATGAGCATCTGTGGGAATCTTAACAATGATTACAACTTAAACATGCTGTGACTATTTGACTAAAATAAATGGTGGCTTTGCATCTTGCTTTGGAGGTGGTTAAGTTATTTGTAAAATGTCATAGAGGTCAAGCCTATTTTCAGAGGTGATGAAACTGAACTTAACTGAATTTATCCATTAAATGTCACCGACTGCAGCCGCAGTCCCCAGCTTACCAGTGGGCAGGTTTCCTTAGCTCCATCTTTGGATTTGTTTTTGGCAAGTCGCTTTTTCTTTTTGTGGAGAGGCTTGGACTCCAAAATCATTTCTTCGAGTTCAAATGTAGGATCACAGTTCAGTCTTCCTTTCTGGTACAAAAGGACCCAAAGTTACTCTTTGAATCATCACTGTGTTTTTCAGTTTGTCTGGCAAGTGTTAATAGCATGAATAATGATCCAGCTTCCCAACTACACCTGTAAAATGAAAACTGTCCTTTTAGGCCTGGAGCGATGCTTTAAGCTTAAATAAGGGAGGTAAAATAAAAATCATGTTAAAGAGGTAGATCCTCCTCCAACTTGCATACAGAGGTACTCCTGGAGTAACTACAACTATGTTGCCCCACTGAACCTTGCGGATCTAGCCCAGGGTCTTAATCATAATACCATAGAACATAAATGGCAACTGTAATAGTGCAGGGGGAATGGGGAGTACCTCTAAGACCTTACTTGTTGAAATCTCATTTTCTGAAGAGTAACAGGTGGATTCAGTTGCCTAGCTCCCATCCGTGATAATGAAGGAAGGAGCAGGCTGTTTTCAGTTAACTGTGTTTGTATAAAAAACTGGGTCTCTTATGTTTTCTCTTACCCATTACTTCAATTACTTAATTATTCTGTATTCTTCATTCTTATGCTTGATTTTATGCTAATTTTTCATGCTTGAACTAAATCTTAAGATTCTTAGTTGTATCACAAAGTCCTTTATTAAGCAGAATGCTTGGAAATACCTTTTCTATGTGGTTGTTTCCTTCCTTGATTTTTTTTCAGATTCTTTCTTTGTTCTTCTCAGGTTCTTGATTCTTTCAAATCTTTTTAACATAAAAGTTTATAGGAGCAGAGTTTATGCCTTAAGGGGATTTTTCTTTCTATTCATTAGTGCAGTAAAGCCATCTCGTGACAACAGCTGGGATGAACTGTTCCTCTCATTTAAGGATAACAGCTAAGATATGGCCAGAAGTTTTATGGTTCAACGGAACCCAATAAATTTTTTAAAAGTCACTACTTGGCATCCTAATTACTGGATCAGTGTTGTGCTATTCCTGCAATCAGAATAACGTGAGTTCTTTTCTTCTTCTCATTTTCTCAAAGCATTTGAAAAAAAAAAACCTTGCAAACAATTTTAATTGTGTGGTGGAAGGTCTTAAAAGCAGCCTGTTTTCCTCTGGGACTTCAGTCACACCACTGTCACCGTCAAGATGGAAGTACTAAGACAAGTTATACATAAATGTCGGATAGTATTTAGTAACCAATGATACTAAGCAGTAAAACCGCATCAGAAACCACTTGTATAACTTGTGGTGTCCTACAATATAACGTTTGATTTAGAGATCACTCTATCATTTTAATTCCTAGCAAAGTCTATATAATCAAAGTATTATATTAGTCTCTCAGATGCCTTTTACTGCATACTATTCAGTCAGCTTTAGTAGAATTTCTTTGGGTTTTAATATGGTGGTTTATATCTTATTTATATTTACTTATAAATTTATGTTTGATCAATATCAGTTCCTTTCCTGAGGATGTACATTTTTAAAATCTGTTCAAGCCCTTTAAAAATACATCACTTTAATTCTGAAGCTTTAAAAATGAAAGCAAATTACATTTAAATAATTTCTTGCTTCCTTTATCAAATATTAACACTACAAAAAAACCCTACTAACAATTTATGACTATAAGCTCAATATAAAGAAACTAGCTAAACCATAAGGAAACAAATGTACTAGTTAAGTACGAATGATGTCTATGAAATCCACCTACACAGGGAGAAATTAAACAATGATTCCTTCCTATCACAGGCTTCCCATGCACCCTCTTGCCTGCAGTTGGCAGGAAAGCTCCTGACAGTAACAGCAAGCTGTCAAAAATTTTAAAAAACTCTCCCCAGATCGCAGCGTATGTTGGCCTCAATTCATCTTGTAGAACCATGCCACCATGGAAAATGGAGTTCATGGTCCACGAGGCCAGGGAGGAGCTTTGCTCTGCAGTGTTTTCTTAGGGTACCAACCTGGTCTTTCCCCAGTATCTCTGCTTCCTCACCCACAGCTTTCATCTCCTGCAGGATGCTGCTTCCAGGAAAGGCACTGATGAAGTGCCAGGAAGCACAGGAAACACTGCCAGCACTGACTTTGCCCCAGTAGGCGATTATGTCTCCCCTCAGCCTCTGGAGGGCTGGATCCAGTCCCCACCAGATTTCTGTCCCAAGAACTCTAATGTGCCCCTGGACGAGGATAGGATCTAGCTATTCCTCCTTCATCTTTATCACAGCTGCATAAAAATACATATAAGCAATGTCTAATATACTACAATTGTGTTGTTTGGAGAAGAATTACAGTGCAATATGACTGAACATAGCATCATAGAATCATTCAGGTTGGAAAAGACCCTTAAGATTATTAAGTCCAACAGTAAACTTAACACTGCCAAGACTATAAAGTGAATAAGCAACAAAGTGGAGAAGCATGTCAATACCACAGTCACTGCTTTATATTTGTGGCTGCCAAAGCCATTTAACCTACAAATGATCAAAATGGAAATATGCAAAAAATATCCACAAAATGGAACCACAGAAAAAAAAAAAAGAAATGTCCATATTCCTTCATATAATTGGAATGTTTCAGTGTAGGAAACTCTCATAAAGGAAGTAGGTCAGTCCTTTGAAAAAGTTTTTTTTTAAAGTGAAAAAGGAACAGCACACTGGGATGTTAAAAAGTCTTGCAAATGTTATTCAAATGCCTGGTTTTCAGAGCAGCAACGGTCTTCTTGGTATTCTTTGGCTCAGAGTTAACTCTGACAATCATTTACTCTAACTGTTTAAATTCAAAGTCTGGGAAATATTTTTTATTTGAAAGGGAACAAAAAGTGAACTGAGGTTAATTAGGTTTTGTTGTGATCTAATGAAATGGGCCAAATTTTCCCTTAGCTGTGACTGAGTAAATGAAAACAAAATCCAAAGTAAAGCTTCTGTGAGAAGTAAATCACTGAAGAGCAATAAACACAAGTGTAAACAAGTAAAATAGTGGTGATAATTAGAGATGGAACTTGCGAACACAGTTCACCTGGAATATCAACTTACGTTAGGAATAAAGCCTGGGGTCACAGCTTTCTCTAGAACAGCATCCCAGTTGACATCAGCTAGGTATGGAGAGCTTTGGATGTCTGCAAGGCTTGAAAGACGGCATTCTGGGTCTTTAGTGAGGAGCTGTGATCAAGCACAAGGCATTTTCTATGGGACTGGATGCCATATAAGAGTAAACGTATCATATGCATAAAGTGTATCATGGACAATTTTGAATATGAATATAGCTGGGGAATCCTCTAACAGATCCTAGAAGTCCCAGTCTAAAAAAGTAAAACTAATAACTCATAGAATATGAACATAATGTAATTGCCACCAGATGGCTGTTGCAGGCATGAGTGTATAAATGTATTAGCAACAAAAGTCTGTTTACAAATACACAAGAGTCCAAGTGATGTGAAACATCACAGTTCAATGCCACCTAACAATTCGTATTTCATCTTTAATTTATTGGAAGATATAGTTGCACTGAGCATCCTGGCAGCAATTAAAATTAACTACCTCATTGCTCCATCTATCAAAAATAGATTGCTCGTTGCTGCAAAAGAAATTGATCTTCTACTGCTCTGTTCACACATTCTCTAACATTTACTGCTCACATATCAGTAGCGATGGTCTGAAACACCTAAAAGAGGCAGATGATCTTCGCAGCCAGAAAATTAAACCAAACAAATAATTGGGATTTGAGGAAGAAAGTGAGTTCCCAAGCCATGATGTGTTCATAGCTGAGTGACATTGACAGCAAAGTGGCTCGACTTTTGTTGTTGCAGCTACGGCAACATGGGACAGGGAGAGACACAGCCCTTTTCACTTTTAAGCTCCCTGGCTGGAAACCATCACAGAAATTCAGAGGCCTGGGGTGGTCCTTTCCTTTCCTCTCTCACATGAACAACTAGGGCTGGAGAGATGGGGCCCCGGCACAGAGTGGCAATCACCTATTACCAAAGTTTTGCTATCACTAGTGAATCAGTTTCAAAATAAACAGAAGTATTTGATTTCTATTGCCTTCAGACGATGAAAAGCTGGAGTGTAAGGCTAAGAATAATCCAGCTTCTCAAGAGAAAATGCCACACCACTCACATTCAGAAAAAGCTAGGGATAAGCACTGCTTTCTTATCCTTGAAATTGTGACTACCTAATGTGTGTCCTTGTCTCATGCCTCTGCATTGTTGGAGGAGCTTCTGGAAGAGAAGAGAGGACAGAAGGTGCTTGTGATTTCTTACCTTTTTCAGTAGTGCTATCATGCCCTTGCACCATGCAGATGAGTAGTGAACTCTTTCTATCTTGAACATGTTGAGTATCTCATCAATGGGGGTGGCTGAATGAATTTCATAGGGCCTCTGGGATAAAATTAAAATAATATCAAGTTAGTAAGAGTGGATAAGAGTGTAGACAATTCACGTTTCCCTGAGCTCAGTATTGTTTATACTGGAAATATCAAACTCACCAAAGTATCTTATAACAATTTTGAGCAATTTTGAGGCTAATCCTTCTTTGCATGTATGCTTTTCTTTGCTCGAAATTAATGCAATTACTCATAAACGCATTTCCTCTGATTTTTTTTCTCTTATGAAAAGAAGTATCAATTCAAATGAGATGGCTGAATGATTTTATGTGAATGTGGATTATTTACTATTTTTTACTTGTAGTACTAGAATGTTCTTGCAATCTAAACTGACAAAATGGAAAAGTGGTGGCTGAAGGGAGCTATCAGCCTAATTTTACTGAGTATTACATGCTTACAAAAATCTGTGTAAAAAACACAGTAAAAAAGTAGCCTCCAAATCCCAACACTCTTCCTTTGCCCTTTTTGAGATCTAAAATTATCTCATTACATGGATCTATGAAATATATGGACCTGCTGTTCTCTGTGTTCTGTAGTACCTAAATAGGTGAAGTCCCAGGCCTTCACAGTGCTTTGTTCATGAAGATTGCTGAGATTTGTCTTTTATTGCATGCAGCATTTGGAAATGAAAGTACTTCATATAAACTTATATTTTTATTAATTATTGTGCACATATTTTTAAAGACTTGTATTTGTGAAGTAGATTGTTAGAATGATGCTCATAATCTTTGAAACAGGGATAGAGTGTGGGTTGTTTGTGAATTAAGTTGTACCCAGCAGGTGACAAATATGTGATTGATATGATATGATATGATATGATGTGATATTGGCAGCCAAATGCCATCACAGCAGCAATAAGTAAATTGATGCATTACAATTCATACACAATGAATGAACGAGTTTTCTTCTCATCCAATATCCTCAAGAGCAAAGGGAAGATAGTCATCATCTTCACTAAGAACTGAATCGTCCTTTGACTTTTGCTAATACTTGCTGGTACAAGATTATAATTTAAGAATCTTTCAAGGTGTTAGTTATCTACTCTGATTGTGAATTAGAGCCTCCCTTCATAAAGGACCAGAAAATATTCTTATTTTGAGAAGATTCAAGAATATGTTTAACTTAGAACACGTTTGAAACTAAATCACAGAATCACAGTATGATATGGGGTCAGAAGGGACCTCTGAGATTATCTAGTCCAACCCCTCCTGTCAAAGCAGGTCCACCTAGAGCAGGTGGCACAGGAATCCATACAGACGGGTTTTCAATGTCTCCAGAGACGGAGACTCCACCAGCTCTCTGGGCAGCCTGTTACAGTACTCTGCCACCCTAAAAGAAAGGAATTTCCTCCTCATGCTTAAATGGAACATTTATGTTCAAGTTTGTGCCCGTTACATCTTGTCCTGTCATTGGACACCACTGAAAATCTATTCCAAGGCATTGGGATGTTGTAAAAGTATAACCAAGGGTTGCTTAAATCTTTATGCTTTGATTCACATTCAGTTAGTCAGTTGTCATCTAGCTCTATTATGTCCATATGAATTCAACAGGACCTAAATGCGTGCTCTGAATACATAATTTTCTAGAATCAGGTTCAAGACTCTCATTTGAAATAGTCTGTCATCTGTTTTTCCCTACCTGTGGTAATGCTGCCATAAAACCAGCTATTAAAAATGAAAGGTTAACATTCTGTTAACAACATTGTTAACAACATTCATGTCGTCAAGAAGGAACCTACTGCTGGTTTTAGACTTGATATAATGACATGACCAATATGATCACTGAGCCAGAATTTACACCAATTGTTGGAAATGGTGGCTTAGTTCTAAAAATAGCAACTTTATGGAATAATATCTCTTTGAAAGAAGGAAAAAGTGAGAATAAAATTTTCTATTAGGGATGTTTCCACATGTGCCTTTTTCCTCACTGGAAAAAATACTTAAAAAACTTACCCTATTTTGAAGATTATTAACATTCTGTAGTTTACTTGATTTTTCGAAATTTGAGGAGATTTTGAATACTGTTCTTAGTTAATTAGAACTACAAACTGGCCAGTTTAAGGTTGGTTTTTGAGGTCCTTCACACCTACATCTCCCATATTTTTCAGCTTCTAAGCCTGCTTGAAAGTCAGACCCCTTCTGTTTTATTTTATGAAAAAGGGAAGAAAAAAAAAAGGTTTTGTATTTTTTCATGATGTTTAACCAAAGTTCCTTATAAGTCATTCACATCACGGTGAAAGTCAGAGTCCAAGAATCCCACTTACTACCTCTTCCCTTCACTTTGTCTCTGTTGAGAGTGTGATATATGGAGTTAGTATAATATTTTAGCATTTGCTTATGGCTTAGGAACATGTTGACATATAATTGTTGATGTTGGAAGGGACCTTTCAGATCATCTAGTCCAACCACCAACCTAACACTAACAAAAACTATGCCATGGTTTGCATCACGCAGTTTAGTTTCTTGAACTTAGGGAAAAGACCAACATCTGATGCAAAGCTTTATAAACTTGAGGTTTTGATTGTTAGGTCTTTTATTGGCATCTGGCTAAGGAGAGAAATGTGCCTGCAATGTTTTAAGAAATGCCAGTGCTACTGGGGACAACCAAAAAATGGCTCAGACAGATAGAAATAACTCCTGCTTGTTAATACTCCTTCCACCTTTTCCTTCTGCCTTCACCAAGCACTAGCATCCACCATGCTCCAGCTGGAGAAAGCCACATCTCCAGGTGGCTCTGTCCAGTGCAACATCTTCCTCTTTCCCCTGGGCTGCACACAGCACCCACTCCTCTGCTCTGTGGCAATGGGGCTCTCTCCCCCTTGCTGAATAATGTGCTACGGGAGGAGAAGGAGAAGGAGGAGGAGGAGGAGAAGGAAAAGGAGGAGGAGGAGGAGGAAAAGGAGGAAAATTTGTAAATGCAGAGGGATGCCTGCCTGCAGGTTTATCTTGCAGTCTTGTATGTGCAAGCTGCCTCTTTGCAGCCATCTGCGTGGAGCTGCTGCAGCAGATGGAGCTTTGGAGCTCAAGGTTGTCACAGACAGCAACATGCCTTGGGTTAAGAACATTCCCTCAACCTGCCATGACTTCTCTTGTCATCACTACTGTCAGTTTAGACATTGTCTAGATTAGCAAAAATTAGAAATACAGTTCAGGGAAAAATACACCTTTTCCCAGTCTATAAAAGGGGTGGGCTGCCAAGCCACCTTCTGGTTTTTTCAGTGGGCAAGAGCCACTCTTCAGGAGAAACCAAGCAGCTGGCTTACTTGACTGGAGCATGGACAGATGGCAATGTTTTTATTTAAAAAATAATTTGGTTCAGTCTCAGCTTTGTTTTGTCTGTAGCCAGATAGACTTATTCAGAAAAGACTGTTTGGATCGTGGCAAATGGATACCATTCTGTAGAATTTTTCATTTATTAAAGTGACTAGGTATCTTTTGTGATTAGTCATGGGAGTTTATCTTCCCTTACACATCCTTACAAATTCATTCATTGTGCTGTTTTTTTGGAGATACTCATTGCTGAAAGGGTTGATATAAAATCATCAGGATGCTCTTTTTATTTATTGTCTGTGCAGCTAGTACTACCATCTGTGACTAGAACTGAGAATGTATTATGCTTATCACTTGCAGACCTTAACTGCTCAGGTTAAATTTTTCCATGCTCAGAAGAAAGTCAGCTTAAAACCTCAGTAATTTTTGAGCATGATGTTAGAGAAATTTGCAAACACTTTTTTTCTTTTAAAATATGTATATATTTTTAATACTCCTGTGCTTTGAGAGCAGGGCTGAGATTTGTCATGGGAGAGATCTTTGTGTCAGGAACATGCCTTTTGCCATTTCTATGGAAATAAAAAATAGATCAGCCAAGTTTTGAACCTTTGCAAAATGTGTCTTCTGGATTGAAGTAACCATGCACAGACACTTTGAAATGCAGTTTTCCATCTAAAAATGACAATACTAATTGTTTCTATTTTCCTTTGTCTGTCATCCTATATGAAACTGGTATTTTTGTGGGATGGATTGTCTTACATTACAAAGCACCTAGAAGGACAGGGTAGTGGTACCGTTAGTGTCATATGATAACAAAAACTCCTTCCTTAAATGCAGAACACTGCAATGCAATAAAATCCTCTTTCCAAAACAGGAATTAAAATTTTTAAAACACCCAGCTACTTTAGCTACATAATTGGTCTGAAACAGTATCTAAATTAGTGTTTTCCATAGGGAACAATAAATATTTAAGTAACCAACTTCAATCCTTTGAACCAAAATGGAAAAGAAATTTCCTTTATTTTCTGTGATATTTGACCATGCTCAGGAAGACTTTTCATTTAGTGTAATCACATAATTGATTAGGTAAGTAACAAGTGCACTGGCAGATAAACATTTTCTGTAGGTGGGCCAAGCACCTTAGGATATTACATTAGCTCTTTTAAGGCATTAGCCAAGAGAATCGAAGATATAATAAAGCCTGAAGTACCTCTACTTCTATTTGGAAAAAAATACCATTGTTTCTGAATCAGCATTGCGAAGAAGCCATTAAAACATTAGACCTTTCCTTAGCAAACTTTGATAACGTAATTGAGAGCGAGGTTAAAAGTTCCCAAGAATGTTTCCAGCTGGGAAGAACTCAGGGTGGCATTCCTGACCTGAACTGTAGCCTCATCCATCCATTTTATCATGCAGTGTGCATTTAGGAATTGCAAACTTATGTGACTCAATGTGTTAAATATAACAAAATCCATCATTCTTACCCAACCCCTCAGTAATTCATATGCTGTAATTCCTAGTGACCACCAGTCTACAGGGTATGAGTATCCTGGACCTCCATCCATAAAGGCCTGGAACACTTCTGGAGCTAAAACAATAAACCAAATCAAACAAGAAATCATTATATTAAAGTTAGATTATGGCTCATTAATCGTGACATTTGAAAAATTAATAAGGATGCAGTTACCTTTAATTAAATAAATTTGTAAATGCAGAATTAGCAGGATGCAGTTTCAGTGCCTTGATTTGCTGGTAATTAGTGACTTTCACTGGTCAGTTTTTCAAAAGCCAATAATGTTTCATGTTAATTCTCACCAGGTCCATTTAAGTTTTATGTTATGTCACTAAAAATAAGTAATGGGAGGGGAATTCCTGAAGTTTGACTTGGAATATTTAAGGCAATGCAAACACCTTATGGGACAAATATTTGCTAGCGGGGTTAGTCTTTGTGATTGATGGAGGTGTTGAACGCTGTAAATCTCTACTGTAATCTGTAAATCTCTAGAATTAATCAGAGGGGTTTTAAAGGTGTTCACCATTGAATTTGGTAATTGAATTCAAAACCTGACACAGATAGTATGCTGTGGGTAACTCTGTCATGACTGGAAATAAGCACACTCTCAATAAAGTAATGAATTCCATAAAAATAATTTTTCTAAGGGGAAAAAAAAAAGTATCTTTTCAAAACAAGGATCCAGTTGGCTAGTTTCAGCAAGAAAGATGCACTAAATAATACCTCTGCAGTTTCTTCAGAAAAACATATTAAATAAGAGAGGATATGAAATGAAATGAAAAGTCAGTCATGCTTTTCTAATTATGTCACAGCAGAATCTCAGTACATTTTGTGAAAACAACATTTTCCCTGGGGATTTTCTAAACAAGGCTATTACCAACCATAACATCATGCTAGATTGCAATTGCCATGTGAGGCTCTTCTGGTCACGATATCGAGTCTAATGTACCACATTACCACCTGATTATCACCACATCACTTCCTAATGGGCATACCGCAGTGAGTAATGTAATCTGGTCACACTTACTGCTGACTGGCAGTTTGGGATTTGACTGTGTATGACATTTAGAGAAGCACCTTTAATTAACGGAAGGCATTCCTTTCAGAGGAGTTTTTGCAGGCCTTGCACCATTATATTACAGCTCCAGACCTGAGTTCAAGAAGTCTTGAAGAGCCAAACCTAATGGAGGATTTTGGTAATTGAGATTCAGCATGGCATGAATCAACAATGCCATAAAAGTCCTGTCCTCACATTGAGTTAGCTCTGTCTCACCTCCAGATAATGCAGCTCCACTTGGCATGCTACACCTTTAGATGTACTTCAGACCTTGTTTGCATGCAGCTGTGTTGTGGGCACAACTTACATGTGTGTGGTTTATCACACAGATAGATGCTAAGAGGGTAGGCAGGAATTTTTGTGTTACTTCAGTGGATCATTGCACCTAAATTGCATGTCAGGCACCAAAGTCATATTTTCAATATTCCCATAGGCACCTTGTAGTGAAGGTTTACTTAATTTAGCCACATTAATTGTTTTTTGCCCACTTTACCTAGATGATGTATAATATCTCATTACAGTAAATAGTCTTTGTGGACTTCTTTACTGAACTCTGTAGGTATAATATTGGTTCCACTCTTTCTTTTATAGCTTTAACTTTGTAATAATCTGACGGATCGCTATCTGATTTCTGTGAGGTAGAGATGAAAGTACTTTATTGATGTAACCTACAACATTGCCAGAATGGTGCTAATTCAGTGACAGAGTGACCCATTTTTATTTTATTTGCTTGTTCTAACAGCTTCAAGGTCAACTTATCCCACATTAAGAACATAACAAAAAATGCTCTCTTGTGCCCACTGGCCTAGTATTTTGAAACTCCATTTTCTCACCTTAAGCTGATGACAGCATCCTCAGAACAGAAAATGGGCAGTTTGGCTCCTGATTTTTAAAGAAGATAGGCCCTTTTCCCCTGTTTTAGCACGAGGATTTGCAGTCCAGCTGGACTTCACTCTGCATTCAGTCAGCTCCAGTGAGGTGGTTGTAACCATCTGCTTCCCAGGATGAGGAGGGACTGACAGAAGGTCCAATACGGTTTATTTACAGTTTCCTACATACAGCTTATTTCCCAGGGTGACATCTCAACCCTACCGAAGCCAGAAGACCTTTCCCTGGTTTAGTAAGGCTGTTAAATACCAAACTCACACTAAGATTGTGATTCATGTGTCTAAAAGCCTTTCAGAGCTGAGACATTAGTTGCAAATGAAAGCCTCCAGGCTGTACAGCAGACTTCTGGAGTTTGCCCACTGATTCAGAAACATTTTACAGAAAGACAAGATCCTCCAAGTGAGGGGGTTAGCCAAGGTCTGAAAAGCTAGAGCTGTGAAATACAGAATGTTAGGTTTTGCTATAAGAAAACAATGTGTCAGGGGTATCAATTCTGAGTGCAAACTGTCAAGGATAAAAGCAAACAAAAAATTTTAAACCAAAGTTAAAATTCTACATTGATTTTCTTTAGGACTGTTATTGCGATAGTCTATCTGTAATCTTTTAAAATTTCAGTTGGATCTCAGACTCAGCTTGGACAGCCATCCTGCAGCCTGCTGTGGGTAGGTTCTTCCAAAGGATGATAAGATTTGAGCTTGCCAGCTTGGAACAAGAGCAACAGCTCTGCCATGTGCACCCTTTCTGCACGCATTCCCTTTTATCATAACAGATTTAAGAAAGAGGATGTTTTACCCCTGTGAATCTACCTAAATGCAAGGATTCTGCCTGCAAAAGTTCATTCATGTGAATAAAAGTTGGAGAGTGCATGTAAGAAGGGGATTTTCAGATTTTCCTCAAACAAGTTCTACTGAACAAAGGCTTTCAAGAAAATACATGGTTTTAATACTGGGTCTGATCCTGCAGATTCTTTTGGCTGAGGGCTGTAGTTACTACCACATGCAGTCAGAGGGAAGGCAGTAGAATTTTATATGGTGAAAGCATAATTTTTAAATAGTGAAACTAAATCAAGCAATAGCAAGGCTAGCAGCAGCAAGAGTGAACTGAAAGGCAAGTGAAGTGATGCAATTGGTAGGTCTTACAGGTCTTCACATCTTCCCATGAACAAACTTCTTTGACATAATCATAGAATTGCTTAACTTGACAAGGACTTTTGAGATCATCAAGTCCAACCATTAACCTAACTCTGCCAAAACCACAACTAAACCATGTTCCTAAGCACCACATCTATCTGTCTTTTAAATATATCCAGGGATGGTGACTCAACCATTTCCCTGGTCAGCCTGTTCCAGTGTTTAACAACCCTTTCAGTGAAGAATTTTTTCCTAATATCCAAAGTAAACTTCCCCTGGTGCAACTTGAGGCCGTTTCCTTTTGTCCTAGTGATGGAGAACTGCTTTACTGAAGCTGCCCAAAGGAGTGCCTTTTGTGGTGTGGGTTTACTGCTTGTTCTGCTTGGAGCAGGCGATTGGACTACAGAGTCCTCAGGGTGAGGGAAAGATCTAAGGCCAGAAGTCTCAATGCGACCTTTGGAGCCTCTTTCACAACATCCTTTTCATAGTCATCATGAACTGTATCGGCTCTTCACCCTCACTCAGACACCTGGAGAACCTGCAACCCAAAATACTGGCACTTTTGGAACTCCAGATCTCAGAAGCAATGCAGTCTTTTGCTCCGGGAGATTATTATTCATGTGTAGCAGAAGTGTGATCCACCACCTTTCACGCAAGGCTTTGGTAACTTAAAAGACAGAGCATTTGAAATCTAATTACATTCTGAGTTGAGATGCCTGTGCTAATTTTAACATGGCATGCAATAAAATCATGAATGTTTCTGTGTCTTCTATGGTAATAAGTAAATACACATATTTAACTTCAGCAAGCTAAGCTAAGCATCCTCCATCTGTTTTTTTTTTTTTTTCTTTTCTACAGCTGAATTCTTTTCCTAATAATATACTTTCATGTTTTCACTGTTTATCTGCTGGAAAAACAAACCCACCTTTGTGCTGCATTAAGTGTAGTTCAGGGCATTCCTTGGCTGTCCCTAATAAGTATGTCCAACTAATGTTTTTTTCCAACTAATAAATTAAAATAAATCCTCTTCAGAGCTCTGCCTTTCAATGTTTTTGCACAATCTCTTACTAGTACTATTATAACATTGTTGACTGTTTCTGTACCAAGAAGAAGATTCCAAGGCAGTAAATAGATGGTTGTTTTGCTTTAAAATAAAACCATCCTGGAGAACGGCTAATAAAAAATTGAACGTGAAAGCAAATCTAGTGGGTCTGCGTCCATCTCAGAAGCAGTGGCTTCCTGGGATATCCATCCTCCTGTTCTATGGGTTTAGCCATACTCCAAATAATTTTGTGAAATAGAAAGTAATCTCTGACAAATCAATTCATATATACAACTACCCACTGAATTGTCACAGCAGTCAGATGATCTACACTGTAAATGATGTACCGGATGCATCTTGTATTGTATACATATTTCCCTCAAGACCTGTAAAAAAAAGAAAGTATAAAACTGAAATTTTGCTCAACTGTTTGGTAATTCTGTACCTTATTTGTGGAAGACTGCCAGTATGTAACAGTATGATTCATGAATTTGAAACAAAAGAGAATATCAATGTAAGTGCAAACTGAACCTAATTTTAGTTTTGGTTCCTACTGTAAAAGAGCATTTTGTACATAGGATAAAATAGCTTTAAGTAGGGTTTCTAAAAAACTGCCTGGTATTCATCAGTAGCACTTAACTCCATAGTTAAACTATAAGTGCTCCAGGTCTCTGAAATTCAGGCCATTTTAATTTGGTGCCCAATGATGAATTTGAAAAGGCTGTCCATGATAAAATAGTCAATTTGAGGTCTATCACTTGGAAAGGTTAGCACAAAGAATAGCTGTTATTATTTTTGATGGAGCATACTGGTTTAATCATAAAGATAATTCATCAGACTAAATGGAGTGACTCTGATATGAATCCTAAATAACACAATGTGGCATTTCTTTTCTGATGAAGTGATTTAAGTTTCACTTCCTTAGCAAGAAGCTAATCAAGGAGTGCCTGGCGTACTTGCCTACCACTGCCCAGGAGACTGCCAAGTGTTGATTAAGAACCTTACAGAGCTATTACTTACTTTGAAGCATCGGCAACTTCCATAGACTGCTTTGAAGCTTTGCAAAATTGTTGAGGGGGAAAGTGTAGTGAGATGAACCGCGCTAGACCCTTCTTCAAGTGGCCTTTGATACATACGAACAAATCAATATATTTAAGCAGTAACTTGCAAGTGAGTCTTGCAAGACCAGTTAGCTGCAAGGAGCTGATTGTCCATGGCTGAATTTTGCCAGTGGGAACCAGCCCTTAATTTCTACAAAATGCCCCTTGCCAGTGTTATTAACACGACAAACTGAAAATAAAATAAAAAGCCACAGTGGTTAGGCTTCAAAGTTTTTGAATGATAAAGTTCATTTGGGCATGCCCAAAGCATTTCTTAAGAATGAAAAACCTGTCATCCAGTTGGCTAGCTAGGGCTCTCAGAAGCCTATTTGCATCTCTGCGTAGACCGTACATGTCAGTAAGGGGAATCAGAGGTTTGCAGTGTACAGCAAGGGTTGCAAAGCAGTACACTCTGCAGGTTTTGTAGGAAAACACACCTCAGCAGCATTGGTTTTATTGTAATGCCTGAGATTCCATAGATAAGAAATTCCCTGAGCTAAAAAATAGATTCCAGTGTCATTAATTGAGGTTCAGCATGATACCAGGCTGCCAGGTATCATTCTCCTTCCTTATATTAGTGTCTGATCTTGAAAAGAAAACAGAGTAAAAAATATATATATATATATAACTCACAGAATAAACAATATTTCATTGACTACCACAGGATAAGCTGTTAAAAGCTTAGACCTGCCTTAATAATATATGTCTTGATGGATATAACATGTTCAGAGTTTCACTTTGCTGAGTCAGGCTTAATGGATGACAGATTGAGCTGAATGAAAAATGAACTTGATTTTTTAAATAATATTCCAAGAACCTTAGACTGAGACACTTCAATGAAATATTAACTGCTCCCTCAGCTTTGTGATGAAAAAATATTAATTTCCACTTTTCTCTGAGGTCAGTAATTCTTCTACGTCATGGTTTAAATAGAAAACAGAAATCAAACTACAGTGATGACAGGTGATCTTCTATTTAGAGGAGAAGCTGTTTTAAGAACAAAATGAAAGCAAGCAACTTCCCTTTCCCTAAATATAAATGTGGACTTTGTAAACTACCAATTTACCTCCTAGTGTTTACTTTCTCATGTGCTAAAAGGGTGTAGATTATAACGGGCAGTTTTCTGACTCAGAGCTTTAGACTAGCCAACTGCTAACTTCTATTGTATAAGGCAAAATGCTGCTTAAAGCCTGACCATGCTGGGCTGGCAATTTTCCAGTGTGAGGTCTAGACTTGTTACAGCAGAGTAACTGATTTTGTACCATTATTCACATAATACACCTCAATAGTTTTAATGCTCATATTTAATGCATTTATTCAATCAAAGTAAGTATTTTAGATACCATTACCTGAATACAGACACCACATTTAGAATGCTTTATTAGTTTGCCATATGGCTATACCACCTCTCCTGCCCTTACTCAGAGTGCTGTCCTCATGAGACCCTCTGTGTTACTCAACCACTGAACCCAGTTCTTGCCCTGGCATTTCCACAGGGAAACCCTTTCTGCTTAAACACCTGGATCAACCTCAGAGAAACCATCTCAGGTTCCTAGGCCCCATGAAATAAAGCCCAACAGCAATGAACATGTCATGATCTCCAACAACTGACTATGAAATTAGATGGAAGTACCTTCCTTATTCCACCCAAAAGCTCACAGTGGCTCCAGAGCCAGTTTTTCTAGCAACTTATCGAAGAATTGTGTCCAAAAATATCCATTTGCTATTTGGAAGGTTGGTCCAGTATATGGACAGCAGCTGTTCCACCCCACTACAGGAGCTAACTGGTCTGGATAACTGGGGATTTGCAGGACAGACTGTGCCCCTGATGCATCAGGAGGACTATTGCAAGCACCTGCCTCACATACTCCTAACCACATTAGCAAACCTCTTTGCATCAGTTTACACATGTGAAAAGCTGGGGCGGTTGCATGGCTTGACTAAAGCATGGGAGCTATTCAGGGGTCAGATGTGACCCCCCCGGGCTGCTGGAAGTCCCTGGTCGTTGCTATGTCTGCCACCTCTGCTGGAGGTCTCTTCCCCTTCAGATTTGTCTGCAGAGCTCTGCATTGAATCAGGCCCTTTCAGATAGGTAAAAAAAAAAAAAAAGAAGCCAAAATCAAAACTAGCACTTGAACTGTGTGCAGTTTCTCTGACTGAAATAGTCAAAGAAATTATTATATTAGCAGTTTGGCTGGAAGATCTCAAAGGATGGTAGGAGGTCAGAGAGCACGGAGAGGTGAAAAGCAGCTAGAGACAGAGTAACTTCTTTTCTGATCTCCCAAGGTTTTTCAGCTGGTTGTGTGCCTCCTTGTTAATCTAGAGAGCCTAAACCTTCATACCCCCGGTGCTTAATCCCTTCATCCACGGTGTTCCTAGCTCAAGGTGAAAACCCCATCAGTACGGTGAGTATTTATTTCAGCACCTCAAAGCCTCACGCATCCACCCTTGGTTCTCACTTACAAGAGCAAACAGAAGCCTCACAGCTCATGTTGGCATCAGGATACTTCCCTGGGATCAAAAGAGCAGGGAGCAACATCACCAGTAAAACTCTGTAGACAGGCACTCAAACCCTTGCTGGGCACAGGCTGGGAGTTTTAAAAACCTAAACACTGAGCTAAATGCTCTCAAAAAAGTATTGGGCTGCAAAACACTACTTAATTTCAGAGCACTCTTTAGTATGAGTGTAAGGAAGACCAAGGTTGAAACTTCGAAAACCCAGCTCCAGACTTGACCCTGCTGTACTGTGACTACCTCAGAAACAAATTTAGCCCTACAGGATATTTTTACTTTACCTGTAAGGTTGATATCAGGCCATCCACTAGCTTTCCTCTGACTCCAGTAGTACTCCCACACAGTATTAATTAACAAATATGGATGACTGATACATTTTTAGAAGTTCAGTGGACCTTTGTAAATCCACACTCCTCTCGTAATCTCAGGCGTACAGCCATTTTTCACCGTGACAGCAACCTATGAAAGCAGCTGTGAAAATCTGAGATAACAAGCCTGTAGGATAAGAAGTGGGTGGCTGAAACTTTTCATGCAATTTACAGCTGATTTTATTGGCTTTGGGTTTTTTGTCAGGTATAATTATATCATAAAATGTATTTTATTGGTTTGATTTGAGGTAAAGTCACAGTAAGTTATCGGATAGCTTCAGCCTCTGCTGAAGAAAACCACAAACCCTCTGCCTAACCCTCCTACTAGCAGAAACAGAAAAAAATAAAAACCCTAACCAAACCCTAACCCCCCAAAATTTATAACTTGTGAATGAGAAGGTTTTGCAACACTCACAAATAATATACAGATGTATAGAAATTTATTATTCAAAAACATTTCAGTGAGTAAAAAACCTATGCTGTAGGGCTCAGATACACCTAAATTATGCCAGAGTGAGGTAATAAAAAAAAAGGTGGAACCTGTAATGTTGTCTAGGTGTGTTTTAGTATTTAACATTTTGTTTTGTAGCTGACTAACCTGTTGCCAGGCAGAGGGCCACTACAACTTATTTTCTGCAGCCTGCATGAGGGATCAATATAGGAAACATCTTTTTTTTTTTTACTCATAAAGACGGAACAGCATTGAAAATGACAAACGCTTACACAGGTTCTTCCAGCCAGGCAAATCTGTACTTTCTTTAAACCCAGGAAAGGCAAGAATAACGTTCTGCAGGAGGAGTGAGCCACAGCTGAATATCCTAGGCATGGGCCAAGCCCTGGATCTGTGTCCTCCCCTGCACTGGCTTTCCTGGTCCCCGTCCCAGGGCAGAGGGGAGGGGGCTCCCCTGCGAGTTCTTGTGCTCCTTTGTGGGCTGCAGGAATGCCTGCCAAAAGTCACCTGGGTCTCAGAGGACAGGTGGCATTTCTTGCCACTGTAGGATGACAGCCTGAAAACTTAAAAAGTTTTCAAAGGGCTGTTCCTACAATAAAACCTTTGACAACACCCTCAATCACATGCACCACAGAAGGTTTGAACCGTGAATTTTTTAATGATAAAGTCAGGCACAGGTGACACACAAATTTCATAAACCAGCTTAAGGCACACATTGTATTTCACAGCTGCAGCTGTCTGAAGAGTATGAGACAGAAACTCTGAAGACTCTCGAACACTAAGAAGCTGACTTCCCTTCAGCATTTTAAGTTGATGGGTTTGAGAAGAAAAACTGCAGAAGCAGCTGGAAGGATCTTGTCTCGCCAGGCTGTTGGCCTCATTCCTTTCAGATTCCCCGTTGTCCATGTTTTTGTTGCCTACATGTGGCAGCTATTTCACTTGTCTGAATGAATCAGCTGGGAAGGGGGAACATAGAGAAATTACTAGGGCTTCTGGAGAAACATTCAGGTTCAGATACATTGCGTTCTGTATATTTAATAAGTAGGGAAATAGGCAGGGAAGATTTCTGGCTGAGAAAGACCTAGGGGCAAAAAGGCGAATGTGAAGTGGGATTAAGCAGAGGCTGCAGAAGCTGACTCACACCGTACTTAGCATTACAAGATAGCTCTCTTAATCAGGACAGCTAGTGCATTTTTACAACATAATATCAATTCATTGTGTTTTTTCCTGGATATCAGTTTTATGCAGTCATGCTGCATGGAAGGAAATCACTCCCTAGCAATTTCTCATCCTGTTTCAATCAGATTTCAAATAGGAATGGAGGCTTTAGAGATAACATTTTTCTGTTTATTTCCTTAAATTGGCTATAGGAAGAAGTGAGAAATCCTATAAGTACCGCTACTAAGGAAAAAGCTGGAGAGTGCCCTCATGCCCTCATGCCTGACTAAACATAACAGGATCCACATCCATAAACCTGAGAGAGAGGGGAAAAGCTTTCATCCCATCTCATACCTTCATCATCATCATCAAAACCAGCAAAGTATAAGGCATGTACTTACAAGGACCATCAAGTTCCCTTGGTTATGGTGTTCAGCAAGTACCTTGCCTGAAGGTGATTTTGCCTTGTTACGCCAAGGTTAAAGTGTGGTTTAAATTCCTGGTAATGAAAAATGACTAGGAATCAAAAGAGCCAACCTCCTCAAGTCCTTTCTTTCTAGTTCTCTCATTGTCTAAATAGTTTAGACAAAGCCACATGAAAAGTCTTTGATACAGCCTTACAGCCAGAAATCATATGGACTTAAGTAACTATCAGGAGTGAACGCAAAACTTTTTTAGTCTGAGCACGGCAGCTGAAAAAGTTTTGTAACATTTCACTAAAGTTGTGATTCTTCACAAAATTAAAGATGTAAACTAAAAGAGGAAAGGAAGTTAAGCCAATGTACTCAGGGGAAAAAGCAAGTCTGGCCATATCTGTCAAACTCTTAATGAACTCAAACTCTTAAGGTGTGCTGAAGTGTTGATACCCGGGCTGTGCTACAGAGAATCTTCACTCATCAGTTTTCACCTGAAACAGAGGATTTTTACAGTTCTAAAAGCTTTCCTCGCATCTTACAGCTCCAAATAAATGTAAGAGTGACTCTTCTGACTTTCTGAGTAAAGAAGACTGCACTTGTGGCTTTTGCAGTATGTTTGGATTTCCAAGAGGCAAGGGAGGCACCAGAGAGAAAGTGAGCTGGATGGTGCCATATTCTCTTCACAAAAGAAAAGAGAGCAGTTTTCTCATACTGTTTCTTCTTGTTGTGAGACTGCTGGATATGGGGAGGTGTGATGTGTGGGGAGGAAGGTTCAGGGGCAGAACGTCTCCATGAGCTAAGGTGAACCAAGACAACAGCCTTTTGATGTGCAAAATTAAGCCTTGTCCCCATCTCCCATCTTCCCCCAAATCCAAGTCCATTTTTTTTCTCCTTCCTTAGGTCAGCTTGGGCTCTCACAAGAACCCTCCAGGAGCTCCCTGGGAAGACAAAGATTCTCAGCTCTTTGCCTATGGCATTCCAGACTTAGGTCAGAGAAACACTTTACCATGAAGTTAGCTGAGGCATGATTACAAAACAATAAGGCTACAAGAATATAACCTATCCTGGAGATTAGTATTTTCCTACTAAATACAAGGACTGCAGAATTTTCTAGCAAATGGAGAATACCATGGAAAGGGACATAAGCAGAGTTTAGGCAGGATGGACTGCACTCTAGCATCTCTGCACTGAACAGATGAAGAATAAACAGATGTTTTCTAAGATAAATCTCTGTATCCCTCTCTTGGCAAATGTCAGCTACACAAAGAACAAGTTACTCCTTGCCTATGGTGGAGGGTAAGCATTCCAAAAGGTTGGGGCCATTTTTCATAATTTTAACCTTAACATACAAAATCACAATACTTAGCACTTGCTACAGATTTTTGAGCTGTCTGTTGTTTAAAGCTAGTTTTTCTTTCTTCTCCTGTCCCAACAGAGACCACTAATGAACTAAGAAAGTGGTGATCCACCTATATTTGCAGATGGATGCTAAGTGTCCTGTTAACTCTCAGCAAAATATTTGAAGAATACTCACATACACTTTTGCACAGCTGTTCTAACTACTCTGCTTCTGATCATTAGCTGCCAGATGATCTCTTCATTACACACATTCAGACTATGACCGACAGATGCTAGAATGCTAACTGACCCCTAAGCAAGTGCTCATCTATTTCTGCTTTCATAATTATTAGACTTTCTAATGTAAAACTGTGCAACCCCTTCAAGATTAAAAATGTAAGGCCATCAAAACAGCCATTTAATTGACTACCAAATTAAATCTCAAAAAAGACTCTGTTGTTATGTGTGCTGTCATCATCACATTTAAATAGGGAAAATGTCTATTCTGAATTTTTTTGAGCTCCTGCAAAATGACTGCTCTTCATGGGTATTTTTGAATAATTTGGGCAATAAGAATTTGCACACCTAACAACAAAGGCTGCTAGAAGATTGTAGGCAGCTACTTAAGCAGAATGTATGAGCTTTGAGAAATAAACTTTTCACAGAAATGCAAAACTAACGTATCAAAAAACATTGTAATCTTAACATTTCAGTCATCGTGTATGTAAGAGCACTTCTGTGAATGCAATGAGTTTTACACGTCAGTTGTGCAGCTACTTATCTCTGTGTGCTGGAGGGGAGGTTGAATTACTTCCAGAGAAAAATATTTTTTTCTTTAGTTTTGTTGTTTTGGTTTCATTTGGCTTTTTTCCTAAAAAAACCCACCACATATTGGCAAAAATGCTCAAGCAAGTTCTTTTTAAACCATAGCTGCTGCTGTAAGTGAGGTTGCAGTATCTTTCAGTACAATGAACAGGGAACCTGTGGTGCAACATGGAACACTCAGGTACTGGCCCTGATGGAAAGGCCAGTACCCAGACTTGATCTCCTAAGTCTTTGTATCTGACTTCTGTGCAGTGTTGGCCATCTCATCTAAGTAGAGACACTGAATTAGACACTCAGCTAAAGTTCACTGACACCAAATACTGAGAAAAATTTTCATTTGAAAGCTCATTCCTCTGCATAACTTAAATGCTTGAAACAGGACTACATAAAATGTCTCTTGGTCTGTTTTGGGTACATTTATAAACATCAGGTTGGTACACTGGTGACAATCCCAGGTTGCACAATGTGGGCACACAGAGACTATTGTATCCTATTAACCATCAAAGCAGGACGTCTATGCTCAAGCTGCTCAAGGAACACAGACTCCAGCCCCTGCTAACTCCCTGGGAATTATTTTGGAGACTGCTAGTTGATTCCTGCCAAAACCACACCATATCTGAAAACGTAACTCTGTTCTGATGTGTGGGACTGCTCTGACGCAATCCCACAGCGGGTACAGAGGCACCCTGCAGACACCTGCCCCCTTCATGTGCAGGTTGGTACAGTGCTCTTTGTGCTGTGAAAAACATAAGTGTTAATTCCTATTTCTCAGGACAATGCTTTGTTCCTATGCTAATAGAAGCGACTTTTGTTTCCCTGAATCACATTTTCAAAATATGGTAATTTACCACTATTTTACTGGTGTATGAGTGTTAGATGTGATCTGAACATGTCTGCTAGAGAACATCTCTTGGAGGAAAACATCTCTCTTAGTCTGGTTCCCAGAACCCAATAAGTTTAGTTTTCACAAACGATAACGATTATATACACAAACAACATTAAAACAGCAGATGTGTTGAAAGCCAAAAATATGAGAAAGCACGGAAACTAGGCTAACTTTGGTGGGACAAATGACCTTCAGAAGATGCCTTCTGTCCTTCACCACCAGGGGAAGTATGAATTATTAGCTTGGCCAAGATGCTTAACATTTAGATGCTCGCTCAGACAGGTGAACTGAATTTTACTCTCCTAGACTTCAATCTATCTATGCATTTAAATTACATGATTAAAATGTATAAAATACCCTGAAAAGCCGTCAGGCAAGCACTTAAGGGGTTAGTTACATAGGACTCTAACAGACGTATTTTTGAGGAACTCGTCATAGCAAAGAAATTAAGGATGTGCCTAGATACTTTGAAACTGACTTTACATGATCTCTGCTAGTTCATAGGTAGCCAGAGTGGTGCAAATATAACCATATGGTTTTGTCTCCAGCTATGGGGATTTGAAGGAAGTAACACGGTCGAGACTCTCCTGAGATTGCTTCACAAAACTGAACAGAACCTGAACAAAAGCAGTGTGCAGACCAGGCTCCTGCCCAATCCCTTCATCTCTAATGTTTTCCATTGCTAACACATAGACACTGTCAAAAAAAAAGAAGTTGATCACATTTAATGCATGTTTTTACAACTTAAAATCCTTTTAATATACCATTAGTTAACATTAAGTTAAGCATTTTCTTACATTTTCTAAATGGTCTTGAAAACTTACCCATATAGGGTTTTGTGCCAGCCATAGAAGAAGCTTTTTCTGAGCCTTTCACTATGGTTGCTATGTTAAAGTCAGTGATATGAACGTGTCCTGCAATTACAAAAAGTGAAAACAGAAGTTAAAATAGTACATCATGCAAGCATTCCTTCCTTTGTGTATTATTCCTTCCTATCAGTTAAGTGATAACGGAAAGAAACTGAATTGGAAAGATTCACACCAATTCAAAGGTTGCTCCTAACTAGGAAAATCATATTGGCAGCAACGCAATGGAATATTTTCCTGGATGGTTGTGTCCACTGCCTGCTCTCAGTGCAGAACATGTTCGGTTCTTCACTCCTGAGCCTCGTCCTGCAGTGAATGTTAGGGATAGTAACTGGGTAGCAACAGGAGCAGCGCTGAGTTTTGTGAAGCTGTGTGTGAAATCTGCCTCTCCTTATCTCCAACTAGAGCCACCCCTTGCATTCTCAGGTAGTCGTGACACCTGTCTGCTGTCACATCCACTTCAAGTTTCCATCAGCCGGGCTTTTTCTGAGTCTCCTCAGGGCAAAAAGGGAGCTGAGAAGAAAAGGGGTATTTTTATTGTACAATAACTATAAAATTAGCTCCATGGTAGCAGAAGAGCTCGTGTGTAACAGCAGCAGGTCCCAAATGGTCACTCATTTGACAGCGGGTTGCAAGATGAAAGATAAGTGACACAAGTTAGCCCGCGGTCTTTGCTGCCTGACCAGACAGACAGCTGATTTAAACTGAACTAATCAGGCTGGATGGCCCAAACCCCCTGTCATTACTTTTTTCCTGGGGTGGTTTGCAACAAGCATAGGTTAAATTGCTCCACCACAGCGAAGCAATAGCTGTTAATCCTGGTTTGCCGTAGGCAGGTAAACTGAATTCAAATCCAGCCTGAAAATGTGTCTGCAGACTTCTAATTCGGTAAGTCTGCTGTTAGGTTTTGCATCTTCTACTCAAGGACTAGTTTTATACTGGGGAATGATGCAAATACTGCGCTCTCTGTAATTACATCTAGCAATGCCACTGTGGAGGACAAAGTACAGGGAAAGCTACTCCCTTCCCCAGCTGATCCCTGCGCTCGGACCAGGATTAATACATCATCTGTGGAAATAACAGTCTTGAGTGACAGGTTCCTGTGACATTTTTTTTTTAATCGAGATCTCAACCTCATTCAGTCCACAGAATGGAGCAGGCTGTAGGCATCATAGAGTTATTAAGTGAGGGTGGTTGTTATCATATTTCCTGCAAAGATGAGGAGTGTAATGAATGCCTGATGCTGAATGTTACTGCAATGTCCGACTGAGGAACACCAGTCTCAACAAAAGATTATGTTGCTCTGACAGTCTAACCTAGAACCCTGCTTGAAGTCCACAGGAGATTCGTCTGCCAACCTCTAAGAAGTCTGCAGCCACGCATGTATGAACTGCAATTCTGGGTCCCCTAAATTGGCCAGAACAGAGCTGGTTTTGAAGGGGAAAAGGAGGAGGCACATCCCAATGCTAAACTTAAAGCTATTTCTCCCCATGTAAAAGATTAAAGCTATTTCTCCAACTCAGTAAAAGTTTTCAGTGAAATGGTTTGGATGCTCTCTGTGCTTTTCTCAAAACCTGCAGCCAAAATCTGTGAGCAGACGAAAACAATCACTTTATAAGGGGGAGAACTCATTAGGCTGACATAAAAAGAATTAGTGTTCACAGCCCAGCCTGCCATCAGATTTGAAGGTGGTGTTCCTCCTTCCTGGTGGCCAGAGCTAACGGCTGGTGAGTAGCAAGTTTTCAGTTTCTTTCTATAATAAGAAAACAACACGCAGAAGTCTTCTTGAGAAAGATAATTGAACCACATACAGCCACCTCATGGCAGTAGTTTCAAGCAATTCTGTGTGCACCACAGAAAGAAAAGCTGCAAGGAACTCGGTCAACTAGTATTTTCTCTTTTTTTGACAGACAAATATAAAGTTCTGTCATTTAAATGACAGCATTGTAAGTGATGCTCCCTATTAGATTGCCAGCTTGATAGCCTGTTGCAAAACACCTATCGCATAATATCCATTCAGACTGATCCAAACAGTTGATTTGCAATGAAAATTTCCTCTCCTGCCGTGCATTGTTTTCTCTCTCTTTTATTAGATTTCTTCTCATTTAACAAAACCGAAATAGCACACGTGAAGCACACTGCTTGATGGGTTTTGTTAAAAATGCCTTTCTGCAAGGTAAGGGAGGGATGGGGAAGATGGGTTCTGCAAAGCTCTGCATCCTGCTGCTGATACAGCAACAACATTCAGGTCCTGTACATGTAGCAGAGTCATGCCTATACGTTGGAAAAACTCCACCTTTGCTGTACCCCATCACACAGGCACCCCACAGCCCATGGGCTGCCTGTGGGGAGCCTTTTCCTGTTGCTTAGAGGGCTGGTAATTGTCTATGGAGGGAAAGCAAGGTGTCCTCTAGGCAGGCAGATGGCTGTGATGCCACATGAACTGCACTCAGCGCTTGGTGGGAGCTGGGGACATGGAGAGAGCCTGGGGGATCTCTCCATCAGAGCAGGGGGTGGTGAAGAATGAACACCCTGTACCAGTGGAGGAGGGCTGGAGGGATGTTGAGGCAGGGCTCTCCACAGAATCTTCACAGAATCCTCAGGTTTGGTACCTTTGAGATCATCAAGTCCAACCATGCACACACACACACAAAAAAACCACAACAAAAAAAAACCCCTACAAAACAAATCACCCAACCCAACTATCTTGATCACTAGAGTATGCCCTGAAGTACCACATCTACGTGTTTCTTAAAAACCTCAAGGGCTGGTGACTCCACCACCTCCGTGGGCAGGCTGTTCTAGCGCCTGACTACCCTCTCAGTAAAGTAATTCTTCCAAGTATCTAATCTGAACCTCCCCTGCCCCAACTTCAGACCATTTCCTCTGGTCCTGTCATTGTTCATTTGGGAGAAGAGGCCAGCACCCACCTGTCTACAACCTCCTTTCAGGTAGTTGTAGAAGGCAATGAGGTCTCCCCTCAGCCTCCTCTTCTCCAAAGTAAACATGCCTGTTTCCTCAGCTTCTCCTCATATGACTTGTTCTCTAGACCCCTCACCAGCTTGGTGGCTCTCCTCTGGACACGCTCCAGCAATTCAGTGTCCTTCTTGTAGTGAAGAGACTGCCTGCCTACACACACCACTGAAGAGTTTCAACTCTTTTAAGTCCAGTGACTTGTATTTTTTAATTCTTTTAAAGATTTTAATTCCTGGTATAAATATTTCAAGGGACAGTTAGACCTAAGTTTTCTATTTGAGTTTTTCTAATCAGTCTCTAAGACACCTTTTAACTGAAACTTCATATGGGAAAAAAAAAGGTTGCTATTATTGCTGTAAATATGCTGGGATAGTAGTTTCTTCTTCATACTGTTTCCAAAATTTCAGTTCATGAGGACTTTTTCCCATGTGAACTTCACACCTGATCTTGCTTTCTGAATATTGTTGTGAACAAATAAATGTCAAAGCCAAGTCTGTACCCTGGCTCCCTTCTCAGGTATCTGGCACAATATTGAACCAAGCACTATGTGAGTGTCACTCTGGTTTAGTTTTGAAGAGCTGTGAAGCAGAGCAGTGCACTACAGATTCAGCAGTACCTGAGTAAATTCAGGTATCACAGGGAAAGAGCTCACTGCTTAATCCCCATGGATGCATGACCTCATGTGATAACAAGATGATGGTGGAGAGAAGAAAGAAAAAGGCAAACAACCATATTACTCTGGCTCGCCACAGGATGGCTTTTTGAAATCATCCCAGACAGCACAGATTTCTCATACATGAACATATACATTGCAATCAGAAAGTATTTCAATGGAAATAATTTTAAAAATTGCATTCCTCCAGTCAGCTTCCAATTAAGGCCTTAATAGGGATAATTTGTAAGTTAATACCTAGAACACAGTGTATTAGTTTGAGAAGCTTTATGCCTGCACTTCACAAGTGCTGTGTGGTTTTTGTGCCTCACTTTTCCACGTGGCCTGAAATCTCAGTATCTGAGATAAACAGCAAATGATCTTTGCTTAGACTATTATTTCATTTTTTGACCAAATCATAATGACAATTATAACAAGTCCTGAAAGCTGACTGGGGATGACTGACTAACATTTAGCAGAGGAAAATGTACACAACTTCAAACCTCATTGAATTTCTCAGGGTCTGAAAACAAAGGGGTGAATGTGAGGGCAGAGAGAAAAAACACCAGACTGGAGTTAATGCCACCGACTCAGCATGCATCAGAGCTGATGGGAAATCTCAACACAGTAACATTTTACGGCAAATTCAGGTCTGGTTTGCCCTCAGAAGGTCAAACCCTATGAACAATTTTAAAAGCCTCTCTCTGGGTTCATCTGTACTATGCACAGCAGCGTAAGCTCATATCCACATGAATTTGGCGTGTTCTGACTTGGCATTTTGCCACATCTTCCTGGAGATTGTTAGAAACCTTCTTGTACTGCTATAGATGGGTTCAGTGAGGCTGCATGTTTCAAAAGGTTAGGCTGTTTAATGGCCTACTTATAGGCTTATTAAAGTTTCAAATATATTTTTAAATTGTAGATCGCTCCAGGTGGATGAATTATGCTGAGGACATTCATCTTGTTAATCAGTGTTGGAGGGTTAAATGAGATACAGTCCCTGAAAATTGTCTGTGGGCATGATAAGGACAGGCCCTAGTGCAGACACACCAGGTACATCTTTAGTGGAAACTTTATGTCTCCCAGATATCCCTGTACAGTAATAACATTTCCAGTTCTGTTGTTCAGAAGATAATATCAGAGTTCAAATACTGAATTTATGGTGTTTTTTTCCCATCCTATTTTTGATTTTAAAATCAAGATTGCTCATGGGCTGCATCTTTCAATTTTGCTGCTACTTTTCAAATGAGAGCTGAGATTCTCACGTAATCAAGGAAATTAATTTTAAGGAAAACTTTGATGATCATAAAGCAATATAATCATACATAATAAGGCACATACGAATGCCATCTTAAATCTGCTTGCTCTCTCCTACAAGAAATGATTACTGAGTATAATTATTACTAATGGATGCAAAAACCCAGTCTAAAATAAACCCCAAACCTAATAAAATATTATTAGTCTTGTTAAGCCTAAGAGTGAAATATTAGGTCTGTGATTTCAATATGGAGAACCACTAGGAAACAGTTCCAAGGCTAGAAGCAGGACGTAATTAGTGCAATTAGCAGGTAGCACCTTCAAAATAAACAAACAGGTAGTAACTCTTCACATACTCTGTGTTTAAGCTAAGGACTGCTTTGCCACAAGATGTTAAGGATGCTAAAAGTTCCCTCCACTCAAGGGAGCACCAGAAAAGATAATGGAAAAGACCAATAAAAGTTACTAAATGTGTGGAAACCATATCCAGCTCAGGAAATGCCTCAGTCACAAAAGGCTGGAGGTTGGCTGAGTAGGTAGGGGAAGTAACACAAAAATTTGTCTCATTTTATGTCCTGCTGTCATTCACTTTTTGAAGACTCTTTGAAACTCAACTAGATGGGTCTCTGATGCAATATGGTTGCCCTCCTGCTCTGAAATCCTGTAATTCTAGAAGTATAAGAAGTGAAAGAATAATGTTTTAAAGCACATACAAGAAAACACTTTTCTTTCATGAAGGATGGTGAACTTGCTCTAGGAGGTTGTTGAGGCCAGTAATCAGCAGCAGCTTCAAAGAAGCAGTAGACAAACTCATTAACAAAGATTCATCCAAATTCTAAAGGGATATACAGAGATACTCTAGTATCCTAATACAGAAATTGTGGGTGACAGGAAGTATTTGATGATCAAGTGGCAAAGGGCAACTCCACGAGCACTATCTCCTCTTGCTATGGGTTGCAACAGAATAATGGCTGAGGTCTTGGATCCAACCCAGCAGGGAGTTCTTCCTTGGTAAGCCAAGTGGGGACCTTGGTGACTCTCATGAAATGGTGTCCTGAGGAACTTGCCTGAGAGGAAATTAAACCCTTGGAAATTTCCTCTAAAGAGCATAATCATAGTGTGGTCACTCTACACAGTGCAAAACCTGGATGCCAAAGTACAGTCTCATAATTTCTGCAGAATGACCAGAAATGTTAATATTAGTGGTGCTACCAAAGAGCTATAAAAATGATGTTCTCATCTCTGAAAAAAGGCAATGTACTAATCTGTTTGCCAGTGCGTGTTTGTCTGCATTTTAGGCATTCCACTTCTCCTTAGACATCATAGCTGATAGATCATGGAAATATGTAAAGGCATCTTTAATTTCAGAAAAAAAAGTACATGGACCAGACTTGCCAGCTTAAAGTTCTAAACGTTGTAATTTCACTTATATTGTTCTAAGCCATTAAAATGAAAGGAACAGTAGAGGAAGTAGAATACTATTATTAAGAGAGTTCTGTAATGCTTTTCTCTGTACAATAAAATAATAATAGCTCTCCTGAACCATCAGGTAGTCCCTTCAGCTATCACTGGAATAATTGTATTTCAGATGCATGCTAGCAGAACAGAGCACTACTACTAAATTTAGAGAGTAGCCTTAGTTGTAAGAGGAAGAGCTTTCTGGGAAAGCTAAGGGGGAAATGTAACAAAAGAGATTTATGAACAGCATTCATTTCCTTAGAGGGGTCTTATTCCAGTTCAGAGAGTGAACCCTGACTCTTCAGAGGAGACTTCTCTACGGGATGGAGAATCTCTCCAGCAGACTGCACAATCATCTTCTCCTAGGGGCTGAACACTATTTTAAGCAGCCGATTACTCCATTCTCATGTAACACTACACTTATGATCATCAAACATTTATGCCACTGATACATCAGAATCTGTGCTCAGCAGTGTTGACATGTGGCTTTGCCAAAAAGTAAATGGGAAAATTCAGGCTTCCTCTCCCAGAATGGTTCTGAATGTACTATATACATCTTTGTGGATTTTTTTCTTTCTAAATTAGATTGATCTATTTTAAGGGTCAAGAAAAATCTCCTGTTTTCACTATCTCTATGTTCCTGAGATATGTTCCTTAAGCCATACAAACACATTGCAGTGAAATTGGTTTTAATGAACAGGAATATCTCTAATCTATAATCTCGGTACACATTATGAAAGTCAATTAGTTTAACTGCTTGAAGATGTAAGGTAATGTGAATGGTGTAATACTACATTTTGACTTCAGCCGAAAGAGGTTTCTTCCGTGAGGTCAAAGAAATCTAATTCACTGCGACAAACTTGCAGTCGTAAATATTGTGCATATCCAATTCCATAATACTTTCTGCAAGCACAGTTTGTTTAATGAACTGTAAGAAAGACCTAAGGGTAAAGTCAGGCGTATAGGAAATTGTTGTGTCATCTTAGAGGCCACAGGTCAAAATAAAGTTCCTTCCCGTGCACCTGGTTAGACTCTTATTAGGTGAACTTGTTATGCTTCCTCTACAGCCTATTTTATTTATAGTGCATATATTCAGCCCATTTTTCCTTTTAGTGAAATCTGATGATTCCCTAAAAATAATGGTACTATATTGTGGCTTCATCAAATTTTTTAGGGACTCTGAGTATAACATTCATCTTGCAAAGCGTACATATACAAGGCAAATATCTATGTCTTTACTCAAAACTTCCTGGGTACTGCTGTTTTGCAGAAAAGGGGCTACTCATCCCAAAATTTCCAAGCTGGCTACAGGTAACTTTGTTGCTGAGCAGTTTGCAGTCACCAAAAAACCCATTAATTTTGCAGTGTATTGCTCACTCTGGTGTAGCTTCTTCTCCGCAATACTTGAGTCTCCATAAGAGGCTGATTGACCTTGTAAGTAATTGACCTTGATGAGGGGCAAAGAGAAGTAAGGGCAACTGTCAATCAGAGATTGAACACACTCATAGTCATTTCATGTTGCCTTTGACTCCTCTAACTCACCCAGGACTTGAAGACAAGAGATTTCTATTTCATGCTTGTTAGCTGATATTATAGTAAGAGAACACTGAACATTAACACTTATGGATCTCAAACACTGAGTTCACAAAGTTCTAGATGTTTTAAAACTACCACATTATTTGGCTTTGTTAGCTCCCATATTGCCAGGCTCAAACTCCAGCAACTCACAATCACACCTCTTTAATCATCTTTAACTTGCATACCCAGCATCTGCAATGGATTTTGGAAGATAATGGTAATGTTGGCATCATTTCAAGTTTATATTTTCTCAGAGATTAACTGCTTGTAGTCAATTTCTGAGGTGAACAAAGCACAACAACACTTTCCCACAGTAGCCAACACACTCTTCCTTTCTCCATTTGGTCTTTCTCCCCTATGTATTTCTGTTCTAACTGATACAAGGTTAATGACTTCTTTAGCTGTATTTTCTAATGTTTTTCCCATGGATAGTTACAAAAAGACGCCTGATAAAAAATACTTCACAGACAGAGAATAAGTGTAAAATTTAAAGAAATCATCATCTGTTTGTTTTTTTTTTTTCTTACCACACCTTCTTTGTTTGAGATCATGGAATTAGGACTGAAAGTTCAAATCTGATTATGTTGTCTAGTACTTTTTATATTATTTAAGCCAGAACTACATGTAGGGTCATAAAACTTTTGCGGATTTAGAGGCAAATTTCCAAATTCCATATCTAAATATAGGAAAGTAATTTCAGACACTCACATGAGAAATAATTTGCTATATGAAATTTCTTAGCCCTTCAGAAGTTCTAAAAGAGAAAATAAGTGCTTGGAATTATATTACTGATAGGCCCCTAAAAAGGGATTATGGTGATTCACAGTAATCCTGTTAATAAAATATTAACTTCTTTTTATCAGGTGTCCCTGGTGATCTCAATTCATATTAAATTGCTTCTTCTTCAAGTCTTGAAAGTGTTGGATCAGCATTTTCTTTTTTTTTTTTACCATTGGAGGGGGAATTACAAAATCCACAAGGTGGACAGAGGGACTTTGCAGAGAAAGTCCATATTTAGGTAGGAATCTAACATGTGGGGCTGATTTGCCAAGCATGTCATAAACATGTCACTTAGATCTCAAGAACTGGAGATATCTGAGAGAAAGTAGTCAATATTCACTTACCATGCTCATCCAGTAGTATGTTGTCTGGTTTGATGTCCCTGTAAAATAAGGAAAGGAATGCATTACATTCCATAACCAAAGAAAACCTGCAATTTCAAAGTTTTCCCCATCTGGTTATGAGGGCCAAGTCACTTAAATCATTACAAAAACAACAAAAAACATGTCATACAGAAAGGCAAATTATTTTTATCTATATCTTTTAACTGTCCTGAGAAAGGATGCATACTAAAGAGGCTCTCCAGGTTTCCATTTCAAGTGGTTTGTTTTCATATGGTTAGCACTGACATGGATTTGGCTTTCAAGATTATATACTTTATTCTTTACAATAGCGGGAACAACGAGATGGAAGATTTGCCTGATTGCCTTAGGGATTCTACATATGACAGACCCAAGAAATCATTTAATTGGAAACTTCGTTTATCTACCCTTTCTGACAGTTGCTGCTAATCTGCCATGTTCACACTCGTGATCACTCATTTACTGTAGAGTCCTACTATCTATTTTGTGCTAATCGGGTAAGTCTAGAAGCTCTTCTTTTAGGCCCTGAACCCCCACTTGGCTGTCTGTAACAGCAGGTAATATGCTGGGGAAAAGCGTGGGAATAAGACTCAAGGGAATGGCCACAAGTTCCACCAGGGGAGATTTAGATTAGATGTCAGGAAAAACTTTTTCTCCCAAAGAGTGGCCAGGCACTGGAATAGCCTGCCCAGGTAGGTGGTAGAGTCACCATCCCTGGCAGTGGTCAAGAAGCATCTGGACGAGGTGATACAAGACATGATTTAGTAGCTTAGTGGGTGGTATCAGTGACAGGAGGATGGTTGGACTGGATCATCTTGTAGGTCCTTTCCAACCTTGTGTTTCTATGATTTTATGAATAAGGGAGGATAGAGATTACCATGTGCTGAAGCATCAGCTCAACTTGGCACAAGGGAACAGGATCGCCCTAGAGAGCTGCACTTTCAGGATCATTTTCTTTTGACCTATGGAATTGCACTGTTGTCAGGAGAGATGAAGACAGCTTTTCCCCACCATTGCTGGGCATTCCCACCCTCTTTATCAGTCCAGCATCATTGCTCATGATGTGGACCTGTTCTGGGGTCCCTGGTTGGATGGGTCCCTGGTTTGTGTCCACCTGTGGCTTGGTGGATGTGGTGTGGTAGTGTTGTGAGCCATGGCCTTTTTGCTGGTGGCTTATGCTTCATGCAATTTCAAAGTCACATTCTTGGCATTACCAGAGTGGGAAATGCATCAATCCACCTCAAGCAAAACATTTGTCCCTTGGGCTGAATTTTCCACTTATCTCAAAAGAAAAGACATTGTGAACTGTCAAAATAAACTGTCAAATGAGCATGCAAATGAACTCCAAACACATCCACCTGTGTAATCAAGCCAAGGGATAGCTTTATTATTCCAATTTAAACACTTCCTAGGATTTCCTATACTGACTGAAATGCATACTAATATATACCTAGATCTTGCTAACAAGTTTTTGTCGATATGTCCATAAGTGGAATAAAGAAAAAAGTGAAATGTTGCATAAGAAAAATGTGATATACCCAAATTTAAAAAAAAAAAACCCTAATTAAAGGGTGGTTTCTAAAGTAAGTATCATACAGGAATAGCAATTATTATATGCATATGACTTGCATGATACGAGCTCAGTCATCACCCAAACTCCACACCTTGACAAAAGAAGGAAGCTTACTGTTTAGCATTCTGAATTCCACACCTTCTAGCCCTTCCTGAGAAACATATGAAACTGTGAAATAATCTAAGATTATGTTTACAGTTGGTGTAGCAGCAGCTGAGGAAATGCAGGCTAAATATGAAATTACTTTGAATCACTCACTGCACATCTGGAATAATCTAAGATGTGTATGTGTCTCTGTAAGGAAAAAGATCTCACAATGAATTACCATCTGGAATGGAAATTTTAAATTATCCTATATTTCAGTGTGAAATGTTGTATTTCTTCTGCACAACTTATAGGCTACCTATTAGTGTCTGATTCAGCAGCAGGTTTAGTTGTATTTTTAATATAAGGGGAAATTTCTCCTAGAGCCCTTGTCACTCACAAACCTCCAAAGTCTGACTTGTCTGTTTCCTCTCCCCTGTATTCACTTGACATATCATCTACCATATCAAAAACCTCTCCTTTCCCTGCTTCCTTATGGGTGAAGTTGTGAGTTGCAGGCAAACTGATTAATTATCTTTGCTTATATTATAAAACTTCTCTATGATTGAATTATCACAGGAAATTCTATGAATTTTTATATGTAATGGTTTTTGGAAGAGCTCCTGTTCAGCTGGTATCAAATATATTTGCCAGCTAGAAAAAGTTCTCTGTTTTTTGATAACTGTTTTCTGATAAGAGTTGGAATTGTGATTTCTTGTTGAATAGTCTTTGTGGTTGATCCACAGCTTGAAAATACAGTAATGACTTTCAGTGGAAATACGCATGCCATAGTTTCGACTGCTGAATGAGGTATTTTAAACTTTGTCTTCAAAAAGTTTCACAAGCACAGTACCCACATGGGTAAAAAGATTGGGATTCACATCCAAGTATATTAAGGCTTTTCTGTGGCTTCCTAAATTCAGTGATACATTCGACACAACTCCAAACTGTTTTTCCCAGTTTAAGAAAACAAATTTAAGAATTTGAATTTTTCAGTCATTAGTACTTCACTGAGAATAAAACTGATCAAAAGGAGAAATTCAGCTTTATGAGCTACTGCCATTTGTATAACAGTGCAGTACGCAGGGATTGCTCATTACCAGACTGTGCCTTTTCTATCTTTTTTTTTTTTTTAATGAAGATGCATTTAAAGAATTTGAATATCTGTTGTGGTATTGCACCATTAAAGAGACTATACGTTCGTATTGCCACCAGAAAAGACATTGACAAATCCACTTGACAACTGTATGTATCATCAAATATATTTTTCATGCAGTTGCATCTGTAATATTCAGAAAGTTGAGTGGTAAAATTAGATCTGTGCTTATCTTTCTGTGACTAATTCAGGCAATGGCCAATACTTGATACAGATGCACACAGACCGTAAAGCCTTTCCTACCTCAGGGATCTTCCCCCCTGTGGGCTCTGCTGACTTTGCTCATGTTGCTCAGAGGCAGGACTGTAGCTGGGGGCAGGTACAAAAGGGTGGATGTTTTTGCCTTGCACAGAGCAGCCCAACCCCTCAGTCCCTGAGGCAACTCAATAGACTCATAGCTGTGCCTCAGATCCCCAAACAGGCTATTTTAAACTGCTTTTATGGCAAGTAAAATTCATGGGCTAACTTAAGCCAGAAGGTGAGCAAGTTTCTGAAGTAAGATGCTACTGTTTTGGGATCACATGCCTGGAGATGCGTGTGGTGCATAAATTCTCATGGCAAAGTGCAGGGTCACCATGAAAAGCATACCTTCCAGCAGCACTTGTTACTCGGTTGTCCCCAGTTTACAGCATGGCACTAAAGCCTCTTCTCCCCAGAGCCAGCTTGTTGAAAGCTCCAAAAACTGCAGAGAAGCAAGGCCACTGCTCTGCCCTTGCACTGACCACTGACTGCTAGGTTCAGGGCAAAGAGGGTTTAACAGTCAGGGGAAAAAAATTGGCAGGTCTAGGAGTGCTGCAATTAAAGTTTCTAGATATATTCAGAATGGAGGGCTTTTGGCATCTGTTAGACAAGTGACAGCTAGTTTCTTTAAATAAATACTCTAGTTAAATTCATGTAAATAGTAAAGCCACTGTTTATGTAGAAAGGTGGAGTTAAAAGATAACACTTTAGTTAAGCTGTTTAAGCTAAGTAAGTGAAATTCAGTTTTGATTACACATCAATTTTTCAGAAAACATTTTTTCCCCTTAGCAAGTATGTTCAAACAATAGGATGTGAAATTCAATGCCTTAACTCCAGGGTTTTCCTGTTATGCATGTCCCTAGCTAAAAGAATGAATTGAAACACTCATTTCATAATACAATTCATAACCAGCTCATAAGAGAAAACGAAGGACTTCAGCAAGGAGCAAACTCATTCACAGTTTTGATTCAGAAGAACCCTAGTCTGCCTTCTAACCATTCAGCAAGCAATGACCAGCAGAGATACAGCAGGGTTCTTGTCACAGAGTTCATAAACACAACTTTCTCAGTCTGTACTGGTGCTACTCCAACTCCTTTTATACACAGAAAAATCAGAGCAACATAAATATGAGAGTAAAGAAACCTTCAAAGCCTTTGCTCAGAACTGGACATAACTAATACAACAGCTGGCCCAAGCAACATAGCATGTGGACAAATGAGAAAAAAAATAGAGAAATCACAGTTTAATTGCCACTTGTTTATATTGCTTGTGAAACCATTCCTAGCTCTCTTCAATTGCCTTATCTACAAATGTCAAACTAAAGCTGCCTGAAGGACCAAAGTACCATAAAAAGGTGTTGCATATAATTTCCAAGTAGGCAAGAATGATTAATAGTCTATCTGTATCTTCTATAATATGTAGGTTGAGTGGACATCTGGTGCTTGGAGATATTCCCTCTGTGTGGAGGAAAATCATGAGTGTGGCTCGACTCACATTCACTGCATATGCCAGTCAGAGTCCCCTGAACTCCCTGGAAAAGCTCACAATGATTATAAAGGACTTAGGTTCCAGTACCTGCAGTTTCAATTACTATTTTCATCAATGATTCTTTCTAGTGTTACTAAGTGGGGTAAAAGCAGTTATCTAAATTAAGAAGAGGAGAAGTTGTGCAGTCTCCACCCTTGGAGGTTTTCAAGATCTGACTGCATAAACTCTAAACAACCAGGTCTGATCTGAAGGCTGACCCTGCTTTGGGCAGAACATTAGGCTAGAGACCTCTTCCAGCCAGAATTAGTCTGTGAGTCCATGAAAAATAACGTGTCCAGGTTCAAAGTCCATTGTTCTTATTCCTCTTCCATTTGGCTACAAAGAAGTTTGTGAAAGGTTGAAGAGACTTGGGAGAGGACTTTGTATGTGGAACTGAGCCTTTTGTATAGTCCATTGCAGCTGGAAGCTATTCAGAGCTTTGATATCCTAAATTCTATCATGGGGCTTGAATGCTCATGAAGAAAACAGAAGGAATAAATTGTCAATCTTCAGCATGAAAGGATGTTAAAATTGAAATGCACTGCAAATCAGCACTGGAAAGGTGTAACATAATATTTATTAGCTATGTCAAATGGTAAAAGAATGAAGTTTATTTCACCCGAAGAGGATTCTGAGAAATTTCAGTAAGAGTGGGAAAAACTAGGTGATTTTATTGCCAGTATTAGGTAAAATGAAGAATAGACACAAATTGCATATATATACACATCAGAAGGAGAAACTGAATTATTCATCATGATTAATGACCATAAATAACCATCTAGAGGACACACTTTTGTATCCCCTATGTAGGTCAAATAGTCATGGAAAAGAAGACTGAAAAATATGTGATGTTGCCATTTACTCTAAAGCTTGAAATCCAGAAAAAACTCCAAAAAAGGTTCATGTGTACAACCAGGACTTTGTCACTTTCAACTGGGCTTAAAACATTAATCTAGAAATGAAAAGTGTGTGTTTTGTGGTCAACCATGAATTGTCCATTTTTTCCAAGGAAAAATAAAGACGCCTGGTTTGTTGACTACCACCTCATGTTGATAACAACTAATTCTAAGTAGGTTGCAGAAAAATACAAAAAAAAAAAAAAAAAATAAAGGTGCTATGTTCTAGTTTAAAATAAAGGTAGGTCCTTCGGATTACTTCTTTTCATAGCATCTGAAAGGAAACAGTCAAGAAAGAAAAGACCTGGGGAAGGCTGAACAAAAAGATTCCCTGAGAGGAAAGGACAGATGGATTAGGATTGTTTAGTTAACAGAAGAGATCTGTAAGACATGATGTGACAGGCGTATCAAATAATAAATAATATCTAGATGGTCAATAGAACTTTTCTTTTGGAACAAGAAGGCAAGGTTAATATTTCATGAAACTGAAGTGAACTAAACAAACAGGGTTTTGTTTATACAACTGAGAATTAACTCAAATTGATTGCTACAAGACATAATTGCATAAAAATGTTTCAGAGGCTTAAACACAGATTTAGTCATTGATGTGAATAACAGAACTACCAGCTAGGGTTCCTCCAGCTAAGATTAATCTAATTGATTTAGGAAAGCATTTCCACAGCAAGTACAGATGCTGTCTTCCCTTCACCTTTTTGAAACACATCAATAATAACGCCAAACACAAGATGTATGTTTTTCTTTAAACCTATGAGAATTGAAAAACTAACACTGCCCATCTGTTTCATTCTACTTTCACATTTTTCAGCAAACATACAAACAGCACAGGTTTGTTTTTTGCCATGTTTAAATTTGTGATTGTTTCCTCTTGTCTATATTTTCTTCTTATTTCATTAAAGGATTTCATGTGATTCCAATAGCGCCCACCGTTCTTTGCTGGTACAAGCAACTTTTTAATATAATGAATGGAAATATTTCAGTTATAACATCTCTGGATGGGTCTGAATTCACATGTGAAATAACCTCTAGCACTTTATTTGGTATCAGGAAAAAGCCAAAGTACATTCTTTCACCTTTATATCTGACAGATTTCATTCTTTGCCTTGTTGGCTCAGAGCTCGATCTGATGTATTATCATTTTTCCATTCTCTTGAGCTTCTAAAATTCCACAGTAACATCTATGAGCATTTCAGTTAATATCAGTTTGACCCGTGACTTATTAGGAATATTTCCATTTTTCAGTGGTGATTGGTTTTCTCTGACCAAGGACCATTGAGGTTTCAAGTCTTCATTAACCAAAGGCAACTTACAGAGAAAATTTAGAGTCTTAGATATTTTAAAGCAGCTCTTAACTGCTTTCATTTTAATAGTCAGGAGACATGTACTGACTTTCATTCAAAGGACAAAAACTTGCACACAAACAACAGGTAGAAGTTGAAACAAGGGAGGTTCAGACTGGATATGAAGGAAAACTTTTACTGTGGGGATGAACAAGAAGACAGCTGATACCACTAAAAAAATGCAGTAAAATGCAACAACTGGGTAACAGTCTGAAGTCACGCAGGGATAATTCCAATAACCTCAGTTTACTGAGTACCTGATTCTCTCAAATATTAAATTATTTTCAATTATTTGCTCATAACCCATTTCTATACTACAGAATATACCTGACCAGAGCCTTCTATTTTTTATTAGGGTTGTTTTTAGGTTTATTTAGTCACACCAATGTTTCACATTAAATCACAAACATACACCTGCCAAATAATAATAAACTAATGTGACATGAGTAGTTCTGGACAATTTTCATTAAGATTAATATTAGCTGCATAACAGTTCTTAACAGCCATAAAAATGTCAATGAGTTGGGAAATATAAGTTTCAGTTATGGATTATTCAAGTTCACATGAGACTTATTGCTATATCAGAACATTGGAGTGAACCATATCATACATTATAAAGTAGTTTTTACTGATTATGGAAAGAAATGTAAACAAATTCTGTTTTTCACAGATAGGGACCTCATTTCCTTCCTGTTTGACATTTAGATTCACAAATAATACACATACACGCAGAATCACACAGAATCTTAGCGGTTGGAAGGGACCTTTGAGATCATCGAGTCCAACCACATTAAAAAAAAAAACAAAACAAAACAAGAAAAAAAAAACAAACCACAAAAACAACAAAAGAACCCCACACAAAAACAAACAAACAAACAAAAAAGCCACCCACCAACTAAACCCCACACCCACACCCCCTCGCACAACACCCCACCACAAACCAATAATCTTGGCCACTAGAACATGCCCTGAAGAGCTACGTCTATACGTTTCTTAAATACCTCCAGGGATGTCGACTCCACCACCTCCCTGGGCAGGCTGTTCCAGTGCCTGACCACTCTTTCAGTAAAGTAATTCTTCCTAATATCTAATCTAAACCTCCCCTGCCGCAGCTTCATACCATTTCCTCTGGTCCTGTCGTTATTCCCTTGGGAGAAGAGGCCAATCCCTGCCTCTCTACCGTTTCCTTTCAGGTGGTTGTAGAGGGCATGTCCAAGGCATGCAGTTCATAAAGGGAATGAGTGCCTACATAGTGAGGTTTTCTTATGGCAAGTTTATTGATGCTTTGAATGAAGAAAAAGTCAGAATAAACTGACCATTGTACAGCCAGATGAATGTGGTCAGAGGTGTTTTGCTCTATAAGGAGAGCAGATAAATGATGTATCCTCCAGAGCTGAACTGTACAGAGTACCTACTAAGAGTCCTTGCTCAAGAAATAGCCTTAATGAAGTCTTTTCCTTTCACCAACACTCGTCTTTTCTTTATCTTTTTGGGATTTTGCTTCCTACTTTCAAGAAAAGTGTAGTGGTATTAAAACAAAATCATAGTAAGACTCTCAGAGTTCTTTACTGCTATTTCCTATCAGATGGATGGGAATGAAAGACTTATGCCTGCTCCAGACCTCTGATTGCCAGTTCACATACCCTTCACTCAGATCTCACCAGCAATTGCTGTCACTTACTGTCCTTTCATAAAAAGACCTTCAGAGACTTCTGTTCCTGCTCTAATGAATGCCATGACATGACATGACCCTGTGAATCACTGTAATTTTGGAATTTAATGACTTCAGTAACATTGGAAATTAGCTGAGAAGATGTGATTTTAGATTAGAGACCTGTAAATAAAAAAAAAAAACATCTTGTCAATGCCTGTTTTTATCTGGATGTGTTTCCACAAGGCACTACATCTGACACTCAAACCTCCAGAATAATTAAGATCAGAAGCAGGCTTCACAATTCATGGTGCCTGACTAAAACAAGAACAAGGAAACAGGATCTATTACTAAAAGCCACTGTTCATAGGTGTGGACAGCAAATGCAGAAACAAGCAATGGAGATGATGGCAAATTAAAGTACTGGTCCTGATCTTTACATATTTAAACTTGGGCTAATTCACTGACAACCAGAGACAAGTTACACAGATAATCTATTGTTCTATGGCTTTTGTGAGCTAAGCTATTTATAGGAATAAATAAAATGATAAAATAGAATGCACCTTTTTTAGCTATTCCTCTCTTGAGCAAGATGAAAACTACAGCATAGCTGAGATCCACTAATTCTACTTGAAAACCAAATAAACTGCTACTTTGTGCCAGGATGTCCATGCATAAATTTATCTTGTGAGAAGCAAAAGGTTCAATAATTCATTCATTCAACTCAGCCATTTCCATTTGCACTTTCTGGAGCCTGTTATACACAGAGGACTTGCAATGTCAAAGGGCATCTCTTCCAGTGTCCTTTTATAGTCTGAAATGTCAAAAGGACTAAATTATTAATTGGGCTAAGTTCCATCCAGTGGAACTTAATCAGTGTCATCTCCATCCAGAAAAAAAAAAAATCTGCATTTCATACTCCAAATAAGGTATGGAGCCAAATTTGTAGTTTTGCAGTGATTTACCAGATGAAGTTTCAGAATCATCAACTTCCAGTAGAAGATTGCTTTTTTCAAATAAGTGTAGGTATTGGATAGAGAGATATCAGATGTCTTAGAAAAATCAAGTCAGACCAACAAACATAACAACTTGAAAAGTAATCTGGTATTATCACAGTGTTCTAGTAGGTTTATGATATTTTAATTGTATGTTCAAATTTCACAATACTCATTAAGGCAACTTCTAAATCTAGAGATTAATAAAATTCCACAGAATTCTGCAGGGAAAAAAATGAGTAAAGGTTTCAGGATTTGAAAATCAGTCCATAAAACTGAAATACCTTTGACAAGTTTCTATACATTCAGTCCCAAATAATACATTAATCTCCAATTAGAAATATGTAATTTTGTTATTGTACAATCTGTGATGCATTATTCAAGAATCTGAGGTACTCAAAAAGTTAGTAGGCCTTGCAAAAAACATCTTTTTATTGGGTCTTCTTATTTAAAATCTCTTGTATTTGAAATCTTTTACTTTCTCCTCAATTTCCAATCTGGGTCTTTAATGCAGCAACAAAAATTTCATAGCTACTTCTAACTAATTATCTGGTGGCATGCATTCACATCACACTAATCAGGATCCTATCAGCCAGCCCTTTATCACACTTTGGAACCTTTTCCTTCTGTGTGGCAACCATCGTGGCAATAAGACCATTTTCTAGTATGTATGCAGGATGTAACTGTTCTAATAATTAAGGTTCTAACTAATGAAGACCTGTGAAGACCGTAACTTTTTCCTATGTACATCTAAAGAGTCTCTGGACACCTGGCTCAAGGCTTGGGACTGTAGTACCTAGATATCTAGAACTATGTTACTGTGATGCTGAGCATTATGGTGCCTGTGGTTGCTTTTTAGTTTAGTACAATTTTTAACCACACATCTGTGAAGATGTTGGATTTTCTTAGAAGTTGTACTAGCAATTTTATATAGCTCTGAAAATAAAGCTGTCAAAGATGGCACCACAACATGGTTATTTACAAATACCTCAACTGGAACAAGCTTGTTATTTCCCAATTTTATCTCCATTTGGAAAAATACAATTATGAAAATATTTTCAATTCTCCACTTGTAACAATAGGTGGCAGTAATGATATCTACATTTATCTGAATGGACAGTGGTCTCTGGAAACACTCTATTTGTCAATTTTTGCTCAGAAAAACAAGCTGTAGTGGATACTGTTATCCATGTTGAAGAAAACAACCCTTTTAAAACCAGGAATCCTATACTGAACCTTTCACAGTTCTGGGTACATACAGCCAGATATTTGTCTTCTTTGGTTAGGTTTATCTCCTGAATTTGCATAGATGCTAAATTGAAATAAGAATATTAAACACAGAATATTTCATTATACTGTTCTTCCTGAAGATCCAATATGACTTTATATACTGCAATAGCAAGAAAAATAGATGAAGGTTTTTATAGAAGCTAGAGAGATTTGTCCAAAGGAGAACATGAACCTGTACTTTGCCTCCTCTGTGTTGCATTGTATAATGTCTTAGAGGCTGGGATTGGAAGTACCACTGTGGCCATGTACGCTGAGCTTTTACATACCAAAGCCCAGACTATATTGTCCAGGACTCCTCTTACAGACACAGAGGTTCTTTTGCAGTTGAACATTAACCACACACAAATGACTTGCAGGCAGTCCAATGGTTAGTTTTCATCTTGCCTGAAAGACAAAGTAATGAAAAATGTGCTGCATCCTTTGCTCAAACTGCTTTCTAGACCTAACACTAGACATGATAACATAACTTGGACTTTTGGGTAGCTCTGAGGGGAACCTTGAACAGCTGTCAACACTGTGAGGGTGCCAAAACATCACCACATTTCAAATAAAAAGCCAAATGCTTCTCCAGACCACATGGAGGAGTCACGCAGAATCACCACTTAGCACTAATTTATTGATAATCTCACAGCCAATGACTCTAATCTTTTCTGTGTTGTAGCGTCAAGTCTTGCTGAGACCTTCTGGGTGTACAAGTACAAGGGCCATACCCCTATGTGGGAAACAGCTTTCAAGCACAGGTGACATCTCTGATAACCACAAGAAGTGCACGACTCATTGGACGCTAACTGGAGTGTGGCATTTGGAAAGAATTATCTGGTCCAGCAGGAAAGAATATACATTGAAATGGTGATGTTTCTTTCCATAATAGCATGTGAGAGCTTTTGACTAGGAGTGAGGGAGAGAATGTACTCAGCGCGTACGCTGCCAGCAATTGCACAAATATACATCTCCTTCCAGTAAAAGGCATATTTTACACTCTTCCAATTTACACAGGCAGAAACCCATGTGTGAATCAGAAAGAGAATAGACATTGATGACATTTGTCCTCTGCATAAAGACAAATCAGGAGAGCACTGTTACTGATAAGCACATTTGGCTTTACCTGTTGTAAAAAGCTAGCATGGAAAGTGTGGTGTTTTACAACAGATGAAATTCTTAAAGCTTTCTCTTTCACTGCATGAAGTACAGAATAGATCCATTCAGATGTACCACACCTCCAAGAGCTCAGTCTATCAGATAAACTCAAAAAGAAAATATACATAATTCCAAACACACACGTGTGCTGGTCAGACACTGTGTGTAATTACTGTGTAATATTCCTAAAAATCACCTTAGAAGCCCTTACAATTTCTATACATAAGGATTCCTGTTAGAATAGCAGCTTCCACAATTAAACTGCATTTCAATTTAAGTACGTTTCAATTAAAGTAAGTTTCAGCTTGGTGGACTTTAGGTGCAGGCCAAGAAAAGTGACAGCAACTTCCAAAGATTTCAAGTTTTCAGGGAGTGCTGGGTAGTCATCCCTTCAATGCAGCAGTGAAGCTTCTCATTAAGCACTTTTTCTGCTGCTCCACTTTTCAGCAGTACAGTGGAGAGGGATGAAGGACTGTAGACTGGCAAGTGGAACACCATAATGCGATGCTGTCTTGTTCCCTCTGATCTGAAACTCCACATGCTAGCACGGATGTTATCTTCCCCATCGCCCTCACCACTGCCATCATCTCCTGCAGGTTCGTGCCGGTGACATGAGAACAGTGGATGTAAATATCTGGGCCTTTATTCCTCAAACTGACCACCTCAGACCCCATAATATACACAATCAGGACATGTCACAGAAAGGAGGCTGAATATGTTTCACAGTCAAGTGAGCTGTGATGTCCTGTGTATGCTTCCCCTTCTGGGTGATTTTATAGGTTTCATATAAGTAAAAGTGAGCTGCAATAGACCAGGATGGGAGCTGCAGAGTCTGTGCTTGAAAAGAAAATTGTACTGGGTAAATGATTAAAAAAACTGACCTGCTACTTCCCAAAATGCCAGTAGCATCTGGCATGTCTTCTCATTAAATCCACCAACAGATGTATTCATTCTATGAATCAGAGGGGCAAATATCTGATTTTATGCTGCATTTGTTCCCTCCAACCAATCTCTGATGTTTTGAACACAAGTCCCATGACAATATTCTACTTCCAGCCTTACCTATCCTGGAAAGGAATGTAATAAATTACTTCTAAGAATAACCTTGGATGCTTTTAAGAAGGAACATTTACAAAGAAACTCACAGAGCAAAGAACACATGTATTCCTGCAGATTGCTGTTTTAAATAGATGAGACTTGACAGGCTACATTTGACCCAAACCACAACTCATATTCCATTACACTACTGTTTTAAGAAATCTCCCTATTCTAAGAGATCACAACAACATAGTGAGTGGAGTCAAACAGCCAAGTATTCCAACTTCTCTTGATGAATCTGGGTAGGGAATGAAATATTGGCAATGTTGCTTGAGTCCACAGACTGGCGTAGCAACATCCTAGTTTTAAGATGACTAGGCAAGAATGTATTCTGGGTGATGGTGTGTTTAAATTGGGCTCTGTGCAGATAAACTGCTGTTACATTAACTACTTGCACTGAAAGTATTACAAGGATTATTCTTGCTATTTATTCTAGTGAAGTAGAGACAGGATTCAACCTTCAGAATAAGATACTTGGATCAGATTATATTGTGAATTAGGTATCTATATTTCTATTTATAGCCAATGAAAGTATAGCAAACTTTCACTGAAGTGTAAAGAGCCATTCAGAAGATTGTCTGTCTTTGGATGAACTCAACAGCCTTTTAGATTCTGTTGACCAGGTATTTGCTTGCTTAGAGAGCTAACTAAAAATAAAAAAATAAAATTTGAAAAAAGAGACTCCTAAACTGTGGAATAAGTTTTTAAAAAACATAAGAAATATCTTGCATGCTGTGTGGAATTATGAAAACAAATGGCGATGTTCTCCAGTCAAATTATTGTAATGTGTTATCACAGAAGCCCAGGCAGGTATTTAAGTCGCTTGCTGGAGTCACGCTTCTGGCACTCATTGTCTTGTTTGACGTCATCTCACGCCACAACGAATGCAACCCTTCATACATGATAAATTGTGCTGTAGTTAAAATATGCTGCATTTTTTGTACTTTTTTAGTATCTGCCATCAAATAGAACATCCTCCTCATTTGCAGCATGTAAACCTCTGAGGCTCAGTGTGGTCTTCTGCCTGGGTGAGGTTAGGAGGGGGATGCCTGAGGAAGAAGCGCAGGGGTTCCTCTCTCTCCTCCAGACAGGTGGCCATCACAAGCCCGGCTCTCTGTGGTATCCAGGGAACCTGGCACTGTCATACAGAGCTGCTTTTGTACAACTGGAGCTACATTTCATACCAGGGAGATAAAATGCTGTCTGATGTAAGGAAATTGGTCACCATGTATTTCTTGGGAGGGAAGAGAAGGCAATGTCTGAGTGTGACCATTCTTCTCATTAACTCTGGTTAATGAGAGTTACCAGAGTTACTCTGGTTTAATGTATATGTTCAAAAATCTAGACAACTAAGGCTTAATAATTCATTTTCTTAGATTTAGATCTAATATACTATTCCTTTTTGACACTGTATCTTCCAAAAGCAAGTACTAAACAACAATGATAGGATAAGAAACTATGGGCTAGAAATGGACATCCTTACCTATATGCTCATAATTCTTAGTTTCAGCAGTAGTGGTAGTCTGGGACTCAAGAAAATAAGCTGGTACTTTAATTAGTGTTCAACTCTATACATAAATAAGTGCATGTGACTGCATTGGGGTCTGTTTGTAGAATGTTTCTGTAGCTGAATAGGTTTGCAGAAAATCTGAAGGAGCACCAGCAGGGAAAAAATCTGCAGTATCCCAAATTAAGAGGCAAACTGTGAGTCTCCGTAGATTTTAGAGGCAGAACTCTAGATAACTAATACATTTAATTACCATAAAAGCTGAGAAATGCGGCATTCTGGCAATGGGTTTTCCACTCAGCAAGTCTTGCTAAGTGACTATATTCATAACTGTTATTGACTATTGCCAGTAGCCAATTATTACTTGCATTCAAAATAGACCTCCGATACTCGTTGAGTAGACCTATTGATCTGACATTTTTAAGAGGACCATGTCTTAATTTTTGTAGCAAACTGAGAGAGCCACATGGCAAATCTAAAACTGCATTTCCCCACATCTGCATCTTTTCTAGGAATTCACAGAGATATTCATTTTTATGCCAGTGTAGTAATCTGCAGAACTCTGAGCAAAGTTTTTCACAGTTGGTGAATAAAGCTGTTTGTCCTTGATGATGATCAAGAGAGATGTACTCCAAACCACTCAGCCTTCATTAAGCCTGGAATTCATATACTGGCATCGACCCCCTATTTCCCCTGTCACTGCATCTCCTGGCTTCATGGTACCTCTCTTCCACATTTGCCACTCTCCCTGGTCATCTTGACTTTGGCTTTCAGGGTTTGTGCCTCTCCACAGGTTTCCCTTGCACACACCCCACATCACATTCTGCACTCCCTGGTCTCTTCAGCCATCCTAATGCCCCTCTGAACATGTCCTCTGCACTTTATGCAGGGACTTGATGTCCTTTTACTTCTTGGTACCCTTAAATCTCTCTATCTTGCTACAAATTTCCTTTTTTTTTCTTTTTACTGGCTCTCCAAAGTGTAGCTGCTCAGCTGGCTGAAAATTTGGCCACGTTCACTGAAGGTTCAAATGGTGAACTCGTGGGCCAGACATTCAGAACTCAGTGTAAGACTGTCTGACCAGTTTTTTTCCTCTGACACCGTTAAAAAATTATTCTTTCTATGCCTTCTTGTAGTGTTTTTATCATTCATTAAGTCTTTTATCATTCTGGTTCCATTGGACATCATTTGACTCTGAATGATAACAAGTATAGAGAAAGATGAGATTTTAAGCAGTGCTAGTTTTTACTAAAAAACAATGAAGACTGAGGGCCGAATAAAGCCAGAGAAAAATAAGAAAATATAGTTTGAACCTCAAATTGTTTACAATCTGAACTAAACCTGACAGTAAAGACAGTATCTGTGTATAGAAAGAAGGCCCATAGTTTTATCATAAGAAACTCATATTTATTTTCTAAAGTACAGAGATAATAATTAAACCCCAAAGCCAAAAAAAAAAAAACAAAAACAAAAAAAAGTGAAATACGCAATAAGAATATCACTAAAATAAAATGTGAGACTGTAATATGATTAGACACAAAATAGTTGCTGTGAAAGGAAAACAAAAATAAGAAAAGCTCTAGCCTTGGATTGTTTTTATCATTACACTAGAAAGCAACTCCTCTGCATTTGGAACAGCACTGAAGTTTCATATATGTAACAAGATGAGCAGATAAATGACTGAATAGAAACTGGCAGCAACTGGAGAGAGGTTATTTCTCATTCTTGTTAGTCTGACTGTAAAGATGATTTTGATAACGACTGTAAAGAAGCACCAAATTCACCAGAATCTAATTTAATAAATTTGTGTTCGTTGAAAGTGTGTCACCTACCAAGTGCTGTTCCAACCTTGCAAGGTCCCAGTTCGACACCATATTTTAAGGTCTTTCCCTGCTGACAGCATTTCTGCATGTGCATGAACCCCACAGCTGCTGAATTGCAGGTTTGCCTTGTCTCCTCTGCTGCAGGAAAGTGCAATTATCCTCACTAGGTCAGCAGGAAATTCTCCTGGGGAATATAAGCTGTGTGCACACGTGTTGGGAGACGTGGAGGCCCATCAGTAGGACCATCTGTCATACAGCATCAAAGCTCTGAGCTGTTGTGCTGTCTCCTCTGTAAAACCCATCCACGGGAGCTGGGACAGGAGTTCAGAGTATGTAGGATTGTTTGAAAATAACCTCAAGGAAATGCCCTGAGGAGCTCTCAAAAAAGAATATAAAGAATACATGCAAGAGGAAAAAACTGAGAAGGCAACTTCAGCAAAACAAATCTCATGGCAATCTGTATCTTAATTACGGTCCCTGCCCATCAGATGATCTGCTTTGAAAGGTGAAATTGTCAGATGATGGGTGTTACAACTCCCACTTTTTTTTCATCCCTCCGTACTTCTGCTAAGTCAAAAATTGTACAAAGCAAATTACATCTCACCTGAAATATCAAAGCTGTCCTGAAAGCTGCTGAATTTCTAAGGCAAGAAGAAAGCTTAAATTGCAATATCCTTTAATGAAAAACCTTCTACCACACATTGGAAAATGGACTCAACTCTTGATAAAAGACTATCGCAGCCATGAGGAAATAATGTCAATGTGCACTTTTTGTCTTAAGTCTTTGTTATTTTGCCATATATTAAAACAGAAGTTACATTGCAAGGAAACCTCCAAGGGGCTGAGAAAATACTCTATGTATATATTGCTCATCTGAGCTGGAAAAATATTGCAACCATTACAGCAGAAACAGAAGAAAGAAGCAATTGTCCATATGCTGCTATTGATTTATACTTTGCTTAGCCTGAAGTTTAGTCTTTTTCCATATTTCCTCTCTCCATCTACGTACTTCAATCAAAGATTTTAAATTTCTTCACTGACTACAAATAAAAAAATGACACAAGCATTTGGATGCTAATCTGCCACTTCCGTGGAGAGAATATGCCCATGTACTGTCATGATATTGTGATATTTCCAAGATGCAAACATACCAGAATACTTTTAATATAACATCAACACCAAAGCTTTGGAAAAAAAAGATCAATATTGTATCAGAAGGGGTTGGCTTTGGTTCCCTACTCTGTTAATTAAGACTTCATTTAATAGCTAATTTGATCTTGCTGGTGAGAGGAGGTTTTGTTTAACCTCTCCTCCCCTTCCCAGCTGGCATGGGGAGGTCAGGCCAGCAGCACCACCTTGGGATGGCAGGTGGAGGTTGGAGGCTCACAAAACCAGGGTAAACGAGGCAATATCATGTGAGGCAAGCATGTAGTGTTGTAGGTATTGTTATTCCTATCTAGAAGGAGTGCCTAATCATTTTAACTACTTACTGAAAATTATGTGGTTATTAATACTCTTGATTATTATATTTAGAATTACAATATCAACAGGTTACATAAGCTGGGAGCAGATGTGTATACTAAACTCACTTCATGCTTTAAAGCAACAACAAGAAATTTGTAATGGATTTCTGTGAAAGAAAGATGACTCTGATAACACTCACACTGCATTGGCCGCAAAGAAACTAGGAATACACTAAAGCAGAAAACTAGCCTAAATGAGATCAGATTTGTGGTTGGAGAACCAATATAAACTTGACTATAGGGCTCTGCTTCAGTGCTGTCAGCATCTTCTGCTTCAGAGTCTGAATCTATGAAAATTATTAATGATCAGAATTTTAATACCAGGGGTGGGGGGAAGGAAGGAAACTATTTAATTTCATTATCCATCAATAGGATGATAAATTGTGAAGACAAGGGATGTGTATTATTTTAATACATATCATGTGCCCTGAAGAATCTTTGTATAACACTTGTCTTCTTAAAAGGTAAGTTAATGTAAAAGGGTTATTAAAGAAAACCAGAAGGAGGGAAAAAACAGTAACACAGGCAGGTGATGGCAGCTGATTTAGGTGGTGGGTGTGCTCTGTTGAAACTAGAATCAATTCGTAGGAAAGGAATCATAACCCCAGAAAAATATGTAAAGATGGGCTTTAAGAAAGCTCTCTGGAAGACAAACCTAGATGAAAAAGCTAAACCAACATTATGCTCCCTGCTACAGTGACTGGTGCAGAGCATGGAACTAGGAAACTGCTGTATAATACCTACATGGACTTTACATTTTCCCTTTGAGCACACTCCAGAGAAGACAGTGTGCTGAGTCCAGGCATCAGTGGATCTGCTGGCATCTCCAGGATGCTGGCTGTCACACTCAATGCAGCAGCAAGCTCTATGGCAAGGTAATTCCATAGTAGCTTTTTGTTGCCCATTTTCAAAGAGATTAGTACCACCTGGCATGACAGAAAGTCTGAATTTGCCTGTGTCTCAGTTTCTCTACACTGTCTCCTGTTCCTGTGTACTTGGCCATGAACAGCATAAGCGCTGATTGGAAATGTTTTGTCTTCCTCCAAGAGAGATGTGTTTTCCAGTAGTGAGGAATATGGAGTTACTAGTTGGGGCTAGTCAGCCCCTTGTAAGACAATGATGCTCCAGTGACGCTACTGTGATTTTAGAGTTTTAGAAAAAACCAAGATTTTTAATGTTTATTTTGTGGGTTGCAGCTAAATGACAATGAGGTGAGAAAGAATTCAAGAAAACCTTTAAATCACTGTCTAAAAATTAGAATTCAGCTAAAATGTTTTGAAATTATTTCTAGTTACATTACAGATAAATTAGTAAGAACTAATACATTACTTTTTGTTCTTGATGCATGTGTTACACTATACCTAGATCCTTTCTATGCTTTTTGGGGTTTCTGTTTTCAAAGAGAGAAACAAGCAATAGGAAAGTCAACTACAATCACAGAATTAGGTTTTTTTTTAGTGAAGGACACTTGATCTCTAGAACTGTGTACAGCACAAAAAAACACTTTGGATGGAATTGGTTTAGGTTATCTTTGGCCACTGGAAATTTGTCACTTAATGCAACATAGTTGGCCAATAATGAGAAGGAGGAGGATGAAAAAAGGAGCCAAGAGTCAGCTTTAGCACTGAAAACTATAAGGAACCAAGCAATTCTCTGATGACTGTGATAAAGAATTCTTGGCAATGAGGTATGAAAGGAGTGAGGATGTGGTGGGTATCTTCTGGCATTTCACCTGAGAATGGAGGGAGAGTGCACTATGCCCAGAATATAAGTGTAATAGAATTATATTAGTGCCAGGACTGCAGCACCTAATGGAGCATCACACATCTCGGAGTGTTCCCTGTCTGTCTTCCCCAATACAGGTGATTTTACTTCATTAGTAATCTAGTCTCTGGATATTGAAATCTCAGTGTGTTTCCAAACCAACCTCATTTATTTGAAGAATGTAATCTGGTATATCAAATAACTTCTTCTTTTACTGTTGCTAAACAAAAGTAAAATTAATTTGTTCTTGTAGGTAGAGAACTCCATTCAAAAGTTGAAAGGCTTTTTCTCTGCATATTTGTAACTTGTGATGTCTAATCCTTTTTTTAAGGACACAACTGAGATTTAAATAACTTTTGTGACCAGAATTTGTGAATTTCTTTCTTTTTGATCAGTGCTGGTTCATAAGCATCCAGTAAGTTTTCTGTTCTTTATGGTTTGCATAGTGGTACATTTTTGCCTGGTTTTGTTATGTTTTCTAATTTGCTTCTCTCACATAACTCATTGCTCAGTTCCTGCAATTATGTCCTTGGACATAATGTGGTCTTGCACTTGTTTAAAGAGCATAATACAAAGACATGGAAAGACAAATTAAGAAAATTCAATGGACAAGTCTCTTGGCCTGTCATGATCTTTGGTAGCGCTCATGAATAGTAGTCAAATTGCGGTTGTTTTTCCCCTTTTATTCTACTTCAGACTTTACTACATATTCTTCTTCATCTGCACATGCTTACCAGCAAGAAAGAGACTACTATTATGAGCTGAAATCCTTAAGAAACTGTGCCTTTTTAATATCTTCTGGTAAATCTCAGGTTGGCAGTATTCTGCCTTGAGACATCTGTGAAACAACAAAGGGCAAATTCTCCATTTTCAAATAATTCCCAAACCTACTAAATTCCCTACATACTAAGTAGACAGTGTTATGAAGGGAACATTTTCACTTAGGATATGGTTTTTTTGGTGCACAGTGTAACAAGTGGGACTGGAAAGGTCCATTTTAAAGAAGAGTCTAATCATTTAGACATATTATCTTATTTCACCAGACTGCTGGACACCTTGAAAGGCTCAACAGCAATGAACAAATAGGAATTTCCTACACTGTAGCCCAGCCAGCAGTGCTGAACGAAGAGTACATCCTGTCTAGCTGATAACAGCAAGACACCCTGGCTCTGCAGTGGATCAGCTGGCAGAGGAAAATGTAATGCTCGATTTGTCACCATTTTCTGTTAGGTTTTGTTCATCCTGCACTGCTACTGAGTAGCTGTTCAGAGCTTGAATACTGTAATATGGAGCTGAGCTACTCCCCATCGGATGCAGAACTTGCAGGAATAGAAAACAGAGTGGTGATCACAGCCACACACCACAGACCTGCCAAGCCCAACTGATTCTGGTCATATTGTACTTCAACCAAAAAATTTATATGTATGCTTATATATGTACACATACACACACAAATGGTTTTGCATTAAAAAAAAACCAACCCACTGGAATAAAAAAGCCCTGGGCATGCAGATCAAATAGCTAGTACAGTATCCTAAAATCATGCTGGAAAGTTACCACAATTTCCTTTCCACACATCTGCCACATCCAGCCTCCCTTCTGAGCAGATGTAAATCAATGGAGCCAAACGATGATGAAAAGTTGCAAGGGCAACACAGTTAACATTTGCCCCCTTAGAAAGAGAAAATGTAATTTTATTAGCATGAGCATGTTACTTGGGCAGCAGCAGGAGGACCACAGGGCCAACGCTGCTCCAAGCCAGGGCTCTAGCTGCAAGAACATCTTGGAAAAGACAACAGTAGAGCTACTGCTGAAAGAACCAGCAGAATGAAAATGGACAGCTTGCTTTGGTGAAGGAGCAGGTGGTTTTACTGAAATGTATGAACAGCAACATTTGTGAAAGGAGAAGGTTGAGTTATTCATGGCTGGAATAAGTTTATTCAGTCTTTGATGGGAAAACTTTTGTCTAACACACTATTCATGGGAATTATACAAGCAGCACTGGAAAGAATGTGTTTAGTCATACTGTCTTGAAACGTGATGTCTGCTAATGCCGAATGCTGAAGTTTATTCAACATTTGAGAATGAAGGAGACCACATGAATTGTCAGAACACTTTCTATGTATACGGGATCTAATAATAAAATATATATAATAAACACCACTCATCCATCTTTTAAATAATTACTTTTTTTCATTTAAGAAATATGGCTGGGCAGGGCTGTGGGGGAATAGGAGTTTGTAATGTACCCATTAACAGTGACCAGCAATTTAGACATATCTCAATATTAAGTTAGCTTCTGTGTAAGTTAAGTGAAAAATTTACCCAGAGGAATCTTCAGATCATAGCTTGAAACTTACAGCTTTTCTTTTCAAAATGTTACAATTCTGGGTGACCATCTATGTAAAGGCAAGCATTTACAGTAGAGCTGCGAGATGCACAATTAAGCATTCATAATTGTGCCATAAAAAATAAAGCTACCATTGCAGGATTGTGTGTGACAAACATGGATTTATAGACATGGATGTGATTAATAAAAATGACAAGTTTTGTAAAAGTACCAGAACAGCAGTGGAATTTACACTAATTATAGTTAAAGTTGTCCCCACAGAAACAATCCTTCCATTGGTGAAATGATTGCTACATTGGAAATACACAACTCTAACCACATCACTAAATATAGAGGCATTGCAAGGTATGTCTAAGCAGAAGTGGCATAGGACTGATCTGGACACTTCTACATCCATTCATACATGCCTGGTAATTCCTGTCCACTTCATTACCACTTCCTTTTATAGTAAACTCATGGGGCTGCAGGTTAATCTTGAAAAAACCATCCTGTCATGTTGCCGGATGCAATCGTAATGGAAACCTGAACACATTTCATACACATCTGTAAATATTGAGGAGGACTTAAGTTCCTGACTCACACATCGTATATTCAGCTCTTTATAATACTGCAATTTGAAAATCCACCTACCCAGTCTGATGAATCATTCAACTATTCGTTCTCTGTAGCCCAGACAAAATTTAGTAGGGGGCTCTCTCAATGACTCTGTGACTCACAAACCTTTTTTCTTTTTTTTTTTTTTTTTTACCTTTTTTGCTGCCAATGCACTCATTTAAAAATGAAAGATCTAGTACATTTTTGTAGGTTAGCATGTGAATGCTGACTGGAAGCACTTGGTCACAATGATAATGCTGAGGTCTGCTACCACAAAGTATAAACACCAGCCAGCTCACTGGTTTCATTTCTGGCAGAGATGGTGTGTTTGCAACAGCAAAGTAATGGCTACACATCTCTTCACTGTGCATCGCTGCTGGCTCGTCTCCTGAGCCAGTTTTTATCAGCGCTGAGCTCTTGATGCCAGCCATGCTATGGAGATTTATGGCAGGTGAAGACCCATCCCACAGAGTGCTGTTCCAGGTGGTGATGAGGCAGAAGGAAGAATGTGCTGGGACTCTTCTGGCTAAATAACGTGTTCACTGGATTGTTTGGGATTTTATGGTAATTGGTGGGAAGGTGAGACAAAAAAGGCTCCTCATGCCACAGTTGGGTGACCCTGGGCAGTAAGCAGTGAAGTGGGAGAGCTGTGATCAGACCTCAGATCTGCCAGCTCCAAAATAAGCACCTTTTCTATAACACAGCAGAGCCCTGAGTCAGATCTTTTGTACCCTACACAACAATCCCAGCTAACCAGCCACTGAGAACCAGCCACTGTTAAGAAACAGGTACTTTGACACGTCTGGTTTTGGGAAAACTTTTGGTGTACACTGAAAGCAAAACCCAGACCCCAGAACTTGCCCCCAGGTGGAGCCAACAACCAGCTCCAGACCGCCATGCCTTCCCTGCCTTGCTGCAAATCAACACTGTGTTGAAGCCAGTGGTGTTACTCTATACTACAACCAGTGCAAAAGAGAAACTTAAATAAAATCAAGTGCTTACTAGTCATGATTAAGTAATACCGAAGTAAGCTGTCTTGCCCAGCTTCACAATTAGGCCAGAAACTGTCACAAAAACCTATGAACACCCACAACACCTTCAGTTCAATCCAGTCCTTCATTCTCTCAAGTTATCTACCCCTTTCAGAGGCTTTTCTGTGAAATATTTTGAAGTCACAAGCTCATAGCAAAATACAAGTTTTTATTACCAACTGGATTCTCTCACAAATGTTTTGACAGCCTATTTGCATAAAATGTCTTTAAAATGAGAGTGAGAAAAATGCTCATCAATTTGTTTTTCACAAGAATATTCTTTAAGGCATAGAAACAAAGGTCAGCCAAAATTCTGAGCTCCACTTTTAAAATATTCACTGAGAAAGGAGAATGTATGCAAAATACAATCACAATATGTACAATACATATGTACAATATACATATGTATACAAAATACATACAATTCAATGTTTACTTGAATTTTATCTTGTACAGTTTCAGTAATACAGAACACTCATCTGCTACTCATCTACTACTACTGCCCCTCAGATTGAGAGATTCTGTATGGACCCTCCCTCTTCAGAAAGTCAGATCATACTTTTTGTTGGGTCTTCATTACAACACATTCATGTGACAGTTCTGGTAGGTGAATGGGATGAAAACTCTCAATTAATATGTTTGTATATATATAAAAAATAAATCAATTTATTTATTCATACTGACACTTGAAGGTCAGTGGCACAGCTCAGTTTAGTTTGGTCTCTGAAACTCACATCCAGCTTTGGTAATACACAAACCTAATTATTTTTCCATTCAGACCACTGTAAATCAGGGATAAATAGCCCATCATTTTATAATGTCACATTTGTTGTGTTAACATAAAAAGACAAGTTACCCGACTGCTTCAATTAAATGCCAAGTTGTTTAAGGAAAACAAACAGACTCTGATGCTTAACACCTTTTCTGACATGATACTATGATTGCCAGCTGTAAAGCAGTGAAAATAACAGATTGTTGTAATCTAAGAAGTGCAAAAAAGGATGCACCATCTATCACTGTTCCAATTAAATTCTACTATCCTCTTATTTCCCTACATCTCTTCCTGCTTCTGACCTTCACACAGATTCTGCAAGTAAACAAATTGTTCTGTATTCTCAGCCTTTGGTTTTGTGGCCTTTCCCTGATGTTGTTGTGCAAAGTTGTTGTACAGAATTACATTTTGTGTTCAGGAACACTCTGGGCACAGGAGAAGTAAAAATAAAATAAAACAGCCAGGAGGTTGTTATGGGTTGTATTTAGTGTTTAAAGACCATAGTAAAAAAAATACTTCATGGTATGAGACAAAAACAAAAAAAAAAGGGTAGTGTGAGAAGGATATGGGGCTATTGAATGGCTGAGGGCAGTAAGAAAACGGTTAAAATTAAAACACTTTTTCTAGCCAAATTCCACCCTTGGATAACAATGAAGACTTTTCAGAGGTTTTGAATAAACAGAACCGTGTAATCAGATGTGATAAAATTCCTCTGCTCTGCCAAAAGAAAGCAGCCCATCCCTCAAATGAAATTCACTCACCTGTGAATGATGTGGTATCTCTGCAAATAATCCAGGGAAAGCGCCAGCTCACAAATGTACAGCTTGACAGTTCCTTCGTTAAAGTGGACATTCTGCTGCAAATGGTAACGCAGGTCACCTCCGAGTAAGAGATCAACTACCATGAACATGTCTTCTTCGTCTTGGAAGGAATACCTGGAAGGAAGAGTTACAACTGAGATCTCAGGGTCAGTGATGCAGCCACGGCCATGCCCTGGGGCAGTTGTCTGTAAGTAGATCTATTCATGGCAAGTTTACGGCATATACTGATTTCTCACCGCTGTGGTCCAGCCCTCCAACCAGACTACGATTGTGGTGGGCCTCTGTGTACTCAAGGCAGGCAGAACTTGAGCTGCTACCCTACTACTGTCTTGATTGTTTTAACCATAGATTAACACCCGAATGTTACTAAAACAGTATTTAAAATGCCTTTCAGGTTTACACATTGTTAAATAACCATATACTCATTCAGTTGATAAAATGGCTTACTAAGTAGCAGTAATAAAATGGAAGGCCATGAAATACCCTTGGTGTTTACACACGTACTACTGTAGCTCAGGGCCTATGGAAAGTATCCTGGCAGGACTGAGAGCTACTGTCCTGGGGGTATTTCCTAGAGTCAGTAAATATACACGATGTTCTATTAGCTGAGTATTTTCTATAGTTTGCAGTGTAGCTCCAAATTCAATAAGAAATAAAAGTGTAATTTTACTGCCTAACAATATATATTTTTTTCAGTCTGCAACCTATATCTTATAAAATGACAGAGTCTTCATGGTTACTGACTGAATTCTTCTGGATCCTTTCCCAGAACTGCATATTGAATACTCTGAAGACCAAATTCTGATCTGATTTAAATCCTGTAAATCCAAAGGTGCAGCCAGCAGTATATATATAATTTTTGGGCAAGCAGGAATTTCCATGTGTTTTTACTTACCTTGGTTTTGCTGCCATTGCTATGTTTATTTCTGATCTGAGTAAACTGACAGAAACTCTCTGGTTTTCATTTCTGAATGCAACTGTCTAAGATAGAGTATTTTAGATTTCCCAAATGGGGTATGTTGAATTCTAATATGAAGTCACTCTTCTCTTATAAACTGTTTTAGAATTAATTTTGAAGTTATATTAGCTTATACCAGTTGTGGATACAAACTGTTAAGAAACGATCTGAAATGATAGTGCCTCTTCCATCACCTTTTCTCCCATGAGGTGTGTAGTATTTGTTGGCTACAGATGTGATTCAGTTCTCCTGAACTTTAAAATATATGCTAAGGAAGTGAAAAAAAAGTGGGCTTCCAGAAAGTCTCTGCCCACCCTTCCCCCAAAGGCAAGAAAAACCTATATTAGATTATTTTAATTGACAATTACATATAGTTTCACTTTCATTCCCGGGCTTGAACTTTTTGAAATGAGGCACTGCTTAGGGGTTGTCACAGATGGTTCGTTTTGAATGTAAATGCTTCCTATTCTTTCCAAACACAGTTCTGAAAAGCGAATACCTCTAGGTACTCTGCTCCTCTGCTGCGTTTCTGTATGCCTGCCAAATGCCAGGAGGGGAAAGCCATTTTATTTTGCATTAAGCTTACTTCTCAATAAGTCAAATCTCTGAAGCAAAATAGTAAAGAAAGTAGGTGGCACACGGTGTCTGCTCACCTCCAGAGGTTCAGAATTTCATAACACACACATTAAAAAAAAAAAAAA